>CM062481.1:0-164978 GCA_031479575.1 Coregonus ussuriensis
AATCCCTTACTGTTGAAGACCCTGATATCACTGGAGATAACCTTATACCCTTACTGTTGAAGCCCTGATATCACTGGAGATAACCTTATACCCTTACTGTTGAAGCCCTGATATCACTGGAGATAACCTTATACCCTTACTGTTGAAGCCCCTGATATCACTGGAGATAACCTTATACCCTTACTGTTGAAGCCCCTGATATCACTGGGTATAACCTTATACCCTTACTGTTGAAGCCCCTGATATCACTGGAGATAACCTTATACCCTTACTGTTGAAGCCCCTGATATCACTGGAGATAACCTTATACCCTTACTGTTGAAGCCCCTGATATCACTGGAGATAACCTTATACCCTTACTGTTGAAGCCCCTGATATCACTGGAGATAACCTTATACCCTTACTGTTGAAGCCCCTGATATCACTGGAGATAACCTTATACCCTTACTGTTGAAGCCCCTGATATCACTGGAGATAACCACTGTTGAAGCCCCTGATATCACTGGGTATAACCTCTATACCCTTACTGTTGAAGCCCCTGATATCACTGGGTATAACCCTCTACCCTTACTGTTGAAGCCCTGATATCACTGGAGATAACCTTATACCCCTTACTGTTGAAGCCCCTGATATCACTGGAGATAACCTTATACCCTTACTGTTGAAGCCCCTGATATCACTGGAGATAACCTTATACCCTTACTGTTGAAGCCCCTGATATCACTGGAGATAACCTTATACCCTTACTGTTGAAGCCCCTGATATCACTGGAGATAACCTTATACCCTTACTGTTGAAGCCCCTGATATCACTGGAGATAACCTTATACCCTTACTGTTGAAGCCCCTGATATCACTGGAGATAACCTTATACCCTTACTGTTGAAGCCCCTGATATCACTGGGTATAACCTTATACCCTTACTGTTGAAGCCCCTGATATCACTGGGTATAACCTTTACCCTTACTGTTGAAGCCCCTGTGCTTGAAGCCCCTGATATCACTGGGAGATAACCTTATACCCTTACTGTTGAAGCCCCTGATATCACTGGAGATAACCTTATACCCTTACTGTTGAAGCCCCTGATATCACTGGGAGATAACCTTATACCCTTACTGTTGAAGCCCCTGATATCACTGGGAGATAACCTTATACCCTTACTGTTGAAGCCCCTGATATCACTGGAGATAACCTTATACCCTTACTGTTGAAGCCCCTGATATCACTGGGAGATAACCTTATACCCTTACTGTTGAAGCCCCTGATATCACTGGGTATAACCTTATACCCTTACTGTTGAAGCCCCTGATATCACTGGAGATAACCTTATACCCTTACTGTTGAAGCCCCTGATATCACTGGGAGATAACCTTATACCCTTACTGCTGAAGCCCCTGATATCACTGGAGATAACCTTATACCCTTACTGTTGAAGCCCCTGATATCACTGGAGATAACCTTAAACCCTTACTGTTGAAGCCAGCCCCTGATATCACTGGGTATAACCTCTACCCTTACTGTTGAAGCCCCTGATATCACTGGAGATAACCTTATACCCTTACTGTTGAAGCCCCTGATATCACTGGGTATAACCCTCTACCCTTACTGTTGAAGCCCCTGATATCACTGGAGATAACCTTATACCCTTACTGTTGAAGCCCCTGATATCACTGGAGATAACCTTATACCCTTACTGTTGAAGCCCCTGATATCACTGGAGATAACCTTATACCCTTACTGTTGAAGCCCCTGATATCACTGGGTATAACCTATACCCTTACTGTTGAAGCCCCTGATATCACTGGAGATAACCTTATACCCTTACTGTTGAAGACCCTGATATCACTGGGATAACCTATACCCTTACTGTTGAAGCCCCTGATATCACTGGAGATAACCTTATACCCTTACTGTTGAAGCCCCTGATATCACTGGAGATAACCTTATACCCTTACTGTTGAAGCCCCTGATACTTACTGTTGAAGCCCCTGATATCACTGGAGATAACCTTATACCCTTACTGTTGAAGCCCCTGATATCACTGGAGATAACCTTATACCCTTACTGTTGAAGCCCCTGATATCACTGGAGATAACCTTATACCCTTACTGTTGAAGCCCCTGATATCACTGGAGATAACCTTATACCCTTACTGTTGAAGCCCCTGATATCACTGGAGATAACCTTATACCCTTACTGTTGAAGCCCCTGATATCACTGGAGATAACCTTATACCCTTACTGTTGAAGCCCCTGATATCACTGGAGATAACCTTATACCCTTACTGTTGAAGCCCCTGATATCACTGGAGATAACCTTATACCCTTACTGTTGAAGCCCCTGATATCACTGGAGATAACCTTATACCCTTACTGTTGAAGCCCCTGATATCACTGGAGATAACCTTATACCCTTACTGTTGAAGCCCCTGATATCACTGGAGATAACCTTATACCCTTACTGCTGAAGCCCCTGATATCACTGGAGATAACCTTATACCCTTACTGTTGAAGCCCCTGATATCACTGGGTATAACCTTATACCCTTACTGTTGAAGCCCCTGATATCACTGGAGATAACCTTATACCCTTACTGTTGAAGCCCCTGATATCACTGGAGATAACCTTATACCCTTACTGCTGAAGCCCCTGATATCACTGGGGATAACCTTATACCCTTACTGTTGAAGCCCCTGATATCACTGGAGATAACCTTATACCCTTACTGTTGAAGCCCCTGATATCACTGGAGATAACCTTATACCCTTACTGTTGAAGCCCCTGATATCACTGGAGATAACCTTATACCCTTACTGTTGAAGCCCCTGATATCACTGGGTATAACCCTTACTGTTGAAGCCCCTGATATCACTGGAGATAACCTTATACCCTTACTGTTGAAGACCCTGATATCACTGGGTACGTATCCCTTACTGTTGAAGCCCCTGATATCACTGGAGATAACCTTATACTGTTGAAGACCCTGATATCACTGGAGATAACCTTATACCCTTACTGTTGAAGCCCCTGATATCACTGGAGATAACCTTATACCCTTACTGTTGAAGCCCCTGATATCACTGGAGATAACCTTATACCCTTACTGCTGAAGCCCCTGATATCACTGGAAATAACCTTATACCCTTACTGTTGAAGCTCCTGATATCACTGGGTATAACCTTATACCCTTACTGTTGAAGCCCCTGATATCACTGGAGATAACCTTATACCCTTACTGTTGAAGCCCCTGATATCACTGGAGATAACCTTATACCCTTACTGCTGAAGCCCCTGCTATCACTGGGGATAACCTTATACCCTTACTGTTGAAGCCCCTGATATCACTGGAGATAACCTTATACCCTTACTGTTGAAGCCCCTGATATCACTGGAGATAACCTTATACCCTTACTGTTGAAGCCCCTGATATCACTGGAGATAACCTTATACCCTTACTGTTGAAGCCCCTGATACTGGAGATAACCTTATACCCTTACTGTTGAAGCCCCTGATATCACTGGAGATAACCTTATACCCTTACTGTTGAAGCCCCTGATATCACTGGGTATAACCCTTACTGTTGAAGCCCCTGATATCACTGGAGATAACCTTATACCCTTACTGTTGAAGCCCCTGATATCACTGGGTATAACCCTATACCCTTACTGTTGAAGCCCCTGATATCACTGGAGATAACCTTATACCCTTACTGTTGAAGCCCCTGATATCACTGGAGATAACCTTATACCCTTACTGTTGAAGCCCCTGATATCACTGGAGATAACCTTATACCCTTACTGTTGAAGCCCCTGATATCACTGGAGATAACCTTATACCCTTACTGTTGAAGCCCCTGATATCACTGGGTATAACCTTATACCCTTACTGTTGAAGCCCCTGATATCACTGGGTATAACCCTCTACCCTTACTGTTGAAGCCCCTGATATCACTGGAGATAACCTTATCTGTTGAAGCCCCTGATATCACTGGGTATAACCTATACCCTTACTGTTGAAGCCCCTGATATCACTGGAGATAACCTTATACCCTTACTGTTGAAGACCCTGATATCACTGGGATACTATACCCTTACTGTTGAAGCCCCTGATATCACTGGAGATAACCTTATACCCTTACTGTTGAAGCCCCTGTTATCACTGGGTATAACCCTCTACCCTTACTGTTGAAGCCCCTGATATCACTGGAAATAACCTTATACCCTTACTGTTGAAGCCCCTGATATCACTGGAGATAACCTTATACCCTTACTGTTGAAGCCCCTGATATCACTGGAGATAACCTTATACCCTTACTGTTGAAGCCCCTGATATCACTGGAGATAACCTTATACCCTTACTGTTGAAGCCCCTGATATCACTGGGTATAACCCTCTACCCTTACTGTTGAAGCCCATGATATCACTGGGTATAACCCTCTACACTTACTGTTGAAGCCCATGATATCACTGGAGATAACCTTATACCCTTACTGTTGAAGCCCCTGATATCACTGGAGATAACCTTATACCCTTACTGTTGAAGCCCCTGATATCACTGGAGATAACCTTATACCCTTACTGTTGAAGCCCCTGATATCACTGGAGATAACCTTATACCCTTACTGTTGAAGCCCCTGATATCACTGGAGTATAACCTTATACCCTTACTGTTGAAGCCCCTGATATCACTGGAGATAACCTTATACCCTTACTGTTGAAGCCCCTGATATCACTGGAGATAACCTTATACCCTTACTGTTGAAGCCCCTGATATCACTGGAGATAACCTTATACCCTTACTGTTGAAGCCCCTGATATCACTGGGTATAACCCTCTACCCTTACTGTTGAAGCCCCTGATATCACTGGGTATAACCTTATACCCTTACTGTTGAAGCCCCTGATATCACTGGTATAACCTTATACCCTTACTGTTGAAGCCCCTGATATCACTGGAGATAACCTTATACCCTTACTGTTGAAGCCCCTGATATCACTGGAGATAACCTTATACCCTTACTGCTGAAGCCCCTGATATCACTGGGGATAACCTTATACCCTTACTGTTGAAGCCCCTGATATCACTGGAGATAACCTTATACCCTTACTGTTGAAGCCCCTGATATCACTGGGTATAAACCTCTACCCTTACTGTTGAAGCCCCTGATATCACTGGAGATAACCTTATACCCTTACTGTTGAAGCCCCTGATATCACTGGGTATAACCCTCTACCCTTACTGTTGAAGCCCCTGATATCACTGGAGATAACCTTATACCCTTACTGTTGAAGCCCCTGATATCACTGGAGATAACCTTATACCCTTACTGTTGAAGCCCCTGATATCACTGGAGATAACCTTATACCCTTACTGTTGAAGCCCCTGATATCACTGGGTAAAACCCTTACTGTTGAAGCCCCTGATATCACTGGAGATAACCTTATACCCTTACTGTTGAAGACCCTGATATCACTGGGTATATCCCTTACTGTTGAAGCCCCTGATCTCACTGGAGTTAACCTTATACCCTTACTGTTGAAGCCCCTGATATCACTGGAGATAACCTTATACCCTTACTGTTGAATACCCTGATATCACTGGGTGTATCCCTTACTGTTGAAGCCCCTAATATCACTGGAGATAACCTTATACCCTTACTGTTGAAGACCCTGATATCACTGGAGATAACATTATACCCTTACTGTTGAAGCCCCTGATATCACTGGAGATAACCTTATACCCTTACTGTTGAAGCCCCTGATATCACTGGAGATAACCTTATACCCTTACTGTTGAAGCCCCTGATATCACTGGGTAAAACCCTTACTGTTGAAGCCCCTGATATCACTGGAGATAACCTTATACCCTTACTGTTGACTACCCTGATATCACTGGGTGTATCCCTTACTGTTGAAGCCCCTAATATCACTGGAGATAACCTTATACCCTTACAGTTGAAGACCGTGATATCACTGGAGATAACATTATACCCTTACTGTTGAAGCCCCTGATATCACTGGAGATAACCTTATACCCTTACTGTTGAAGCCCCTGATATCACTGGAGATAACCTTATACCCTTACTGCTGAGGCCCCTGATATCACTGAAAATAACCTTATAGCCTTACTGTTGTAGCTCCTGATATCACTGGGTATAACCTTATACCCTTACTGTTGAAGCCCCTGATATCACTGGAGATAACCTTATACCCTTACTGTTGAAGCCCCTGATATCACTGGAGATAACCTTATACCCTTACTGCTGAAGCCCCTGATATCACTGGGGATAACCTTATACCCTTACTGTTGAAGCCCCTGATATCACTGGAGATAACCTTATACCCTTACTGTTGAAGCCCCTGCTATCACTGGAGATAACATTATACCCTTAGTGTTGAAGCCCCTGATATCACTGGAGATAACCTTATACCCTTACTGTTGAAGCCCCTGATATCACTGGGTATAACCCTTACTGTTGAAGCCCCTGATATCACTGGAGATAACCTTATACCCTTAATGTTGAAGACCCTGATATCACTGGGTGTATCCCTTACTGTTGAAGCCCCTAATATCACTGGAGATAACCTTATACCCTTACTGTTGAAGACCCTGATATCACATTATACCCTTACGGTTGAAGCCCCTGATATCACTGGAGATAACCTTATACCCTTACTGTTGAAGCCCCTGATATCACTGGAGATAACCTTATACCCTTACTGCTGAAGCCCCTGATATCACTGAAAATAACCTTATACCCTTACTGTTGTAGCTCCTGATATCACTGGGTATAACCTTATACCCTTACTGTTGAAGCCCCTGATATCACTGGAGATAACCTTATACCATTACTGTTGAAGCCCCTGATATCACTGGAGATAACCTTATACCCTTACTGCTGAAGCCCCTGCTATCACTGGGGATAACCTTATACCCTTACTGTTGAAGCCCCTGATATCACTGGAGATAACCTTATATCCTTACTGTTGAAGCCCCTGATATCACTGGAGATAACCTTATACCCTTACTGTTGAAGCCCCTGATATCACTGGAGATAACCTTATACCCTTACTGTTGAAGCCCCTGATATCACTGGGTATAACCCTTACTGTTGAAGCCCCTGATATCACTGGAGATAACCTTATACCGTTACTGTTGAAGACCCTGATATCACTGGGTATATCCCTTACTGTTGAAGCCCCTGATCTCACTGGAGTTAACCTTATACCCTTACTGTTGAAGCCCCTGTTATCACTGGGTATAACCCTCTACCCTTACTGTTGAAGCCCCTGATATCACTGGAAATAACCTTATACCCTTACTGTTGAAGCCCCTGATATCACTGGAGATAACCTTATACCATTACTGTTGAAGCCCCTGATATCACTGGAGATAACCTTATACCCTTACTGTTGAAGCCCCTGATATCACTGGAGATAACCTTATACCCTTACTGTTGAAGCCCCTGATATCACTGGGTATAACCCTATACCCTTACTGTTGAAGCCCATGATATCACTGGGTATAACCCTCTACCCTTACTGTTGAAGCCCATGATATCACTGGAGATAACCTTATACCCTTACTGTTGAAGCCCCTGATATCACTGGGTATAACCTTATACCCTTACTGTTGAAGCCCCTGATATCACTGGAGATAACCTTATACCCTTACTGTTGAAGACCCTGATATCACTGGGTATATCCCTTACTGTTGAAGCCCCTGATATCACTGGAGTTAACCTTATACCCTTACTGTTGAAGCCCCTGTTATCACTGGGTATAACCCTCTACCCTTACTGTTGAAGCCCCTGATATCACTGGAGATAACCTTATACCCTTACTGTTGAAGCCCCTGATATCACTGGAGATAACCTTATACCCTTACTGTTGAAGCCCCTGATATCACTGGAGATAACCTTATACCCTTACTGTTGAAGCCCCTGATATCACTGGAGATAACCTTATACCCTTACTGTTGAAGCCCCTGATATCACTGGGTATAACCCTCTACCCTTACTGTTGAAGCCCCTGATATCACTGGGTATAACCCTCTACCCTTACTGTTGAAGCCCCTGATATCACTGGAGATAACCTTATACCCTTACTGTTGAAGCCCCTGATATCACTGGAGATAACCTTATACCCTTACTGCTGAAGCCCCTGATATCACTGGAGATAACCTTATACCCTTACTGTTGAAGCCCCTGATATCACTGGGTATAACCTTATACCCTTACTGTTGAAGCCCCTGATATCACTGGAGATAACCTTATACCCTTACTGTTGAAGCCCCTGATATCACTGGAGATAACCTTATACCCTTACTGTTGAAGCCCCTGATATCACTGGAGATAACCTTATACCCTTACTGTTGAAGCCCCTGATATCACTGGGTATAACCCTCTACCCTTCTGTTGAAGCCCCTGATATCACTAGGTATAACCTTATACCCTTACTGTTGAAGCTCCTGATATCACTAGGTATAACCTTATACCCTTACTGTTGAAGCCCCTGATATCACTGGAGATAACCTTATACCCTTACTGTTGAAGCCCCTGATATCACTGGAGATAACCTTATACCCTTACTGCTGAAGCCCCTGATATCACTGGGGATAACCTTATACCCTTACTGTTGAAGCCCCTGATATCACTGGAGATAACCTTATACCCTTACTGTTGAAGCCCCTGATATCACTGGGTATAACCCTCTACCCTTACTGTTGAAGCCCCTGATATCACTGGAGATAACCTTATACCCTTACTGTTGAAGCCCCTGATATCACTGGGTATAACCCTCTACCCTTACTGTTGAAGCCCCTGATATCACTGGAGATAACCTTATACCCTTACTGTTGAAGACCCTGATATCACTGGGTATATCCCTTACTGTTGAAGCCCCTGATATCACTGGAGTTAACCTTATACCCTTACTGTTGAAGCCCCTGATATCACTGGAGATAACCTTATACCCTTACTGTTGAAGCCCCTGATATCACTGGGATAACCCTTACTGTTGAAGCCCCTGATATCACTGGAGATAACCTTATACCCTTACTGTTGAAGCCCCTGATATCACTGGAGATAACCTTATACCCTTACTGTTGAAGCCCCTGATATCACTGGAGATAACCTTATACCCTTACTGTTGAAGCCCCTGATATCACTGGAATAACCTTATACCCTTACTGCTGAAGGCCCCTGATATCACTGGAAATAACCTTATACCCTTACTGTTGAAGCCCCTGATATCACTGGGTATAACCTTATACCCTTACTGTTGAAGCCCCTGATATCACTGGAGATAACCTTATACCCTTACTGTTGAAGCCCCTGATATCACTGGAGATAACCTTATACCCTTACTGCTGAAGCCCCTGATATCACTGGGGATAACCTTATACCCTTACTGTTGAAGCCCCTGATATCAGATAACCTTATACCCTTACTGTTGAAGCCCCTGATATCACTGGAGATAACCTTATACCCTTACTGTTGAAGCCCCTGATATCACTGGAGATAACCTTATACCCTTACTGTTGAAGCCCCTGATATCACTGGGAGTAACCCTTACTGTTGAAGCCCCTGATATCACTGGAGATAACCTTATACCCTTACTGTTGAAGCCCCTGATATCACTGGGTATAACCTTATACCCTTACTGTTGAAGCCCCTGATATCACTGGGTATAACCCTCTACCCTTACTGCTGAAGCCCCTGATATCACTGGAGATAACCTTATACCCTTACTGTTGAAGCCCCTGATATCACTGGAGATAACCTTATACCCTTACTGTTGAAGCCCCTGATATCACTGGAGATAACCTCATACCCTTACTGTTGAAGCCCCTGATATCACTGGAGATAACCTTATACCCTTACTGCTGAAGCCCCTGATATCACTGGAGATAACCTTATACCCTTAAGCCCCTGATATCACTGGAGATAACCTTATACCCTTACTGTTGAAGCCCCTGATATCACTGGAGATAACCTTATACCCTTACTGTTGAAGCCCCTGATATCACTGGAGATAACCTTATACCCTTACTGTTGAAGCCCCTGATATCACTGGAGATAACCTTATACCCTTACTGTTGAAGCCCCTGATATCACTGGAGATAACCTTATACCCTTACTGTTGAAGCCCCTGATATCACTGGGTATAACCTTATACCCTTACTGTTGAAGCCCCTGATATCACTGGAGATAACCTTATACCCTTACTGTTGAAGCCCCTGATATCACTGGGTATAACCCTCTACCCTTACTGTTGAAGCCCCTGATATCACTGGAGATAACCTTATACCCTTACTGTTGAAGCCCCTGATATCACTGGAGATAACCTTATACCCTTACTGTTGAAGCCCCTGATATCACTGGAGATAACCTTATACCCTTACTGTTGAAGCCCCTGATATCAATCACTGGAGATAACCTTATAACCATACTGCTGAAGCCCCTGATATCACTGGAGATAACATTATACCCTTACTGCTGAAGCCTCTGATATCACTGGAGATAACCTTATACCCTTACTGTTGAAGCCCCTGATATCACTGGGTATAACCCTATACCCTTACTGTAGAAGCCCCTGATATCACTGGAGATAACCTTATACCCTTAGTGTTGAAGCCCCTAATATCACTGGGTATAACCCTCTACCCTTACTGTTGAAGCCCCTGATATCACTGGAGATAACCGTATACCCTTACGGTTGAAGCCCCTGATATCACTGGGTTCAACCCTCTACCCTTACTGTTGAAGCCCCTGATATCACTGGAGATAACCTTATACCCTTACTGTTGAAGCCCCTGATATCACTGGAGATAACCTTATACCCTTACTGTTGAAGCCCCTGATATCACTGGAGATAACCTTATACCCTTACTGTTGAAGCCCCTGATATCACTGGGTATAACCCTTACTGTTGAAGCCCCTGATATCACTGGAGATAACCTTATACCCTTACTGTTGAAGCCCCTGATATCACTGGAGATAACCTTATACCCTTACTGTTGAAGCCCCTGATATCACTGGAGATAACCTATACCCTTACTGTTGAAGCCCCTGATATCACTGGAGATAACCTTATACCCTTACTGTTGAAGCCCCTGATATCACTGGAGATAACCTTATACCCTTACTGTTGAAGCCCCTGATATCACTGGAGATAACCTTATACCCTTACTGTTGAAGCCCCTGATATCACTGGGTATAACCCTCTACCCTTACTGTTGAAGCCCCTGATATCACTGGAGATAACCTTATACCCTTACTGTTGAAGCCCCTGATATCACTGGGTATAACCCTCTACCCTTACTGTTGAAGCCCCTGATATCACTGGAGATAACCTTATACCCTTACTGTTGAAGCCCCTGATATCACTGGAGATAACCTTATACCCTTACTGCTGAAGCCCCTGATATCACTGGAGATAACCTTATACCCTTACTGTTGAAGCCCCTGATATCACTGGAGATAACCTTATACCCTTACTGTTGAAGCCCCTGATATCACTGGGTATAACCTTATACCCTTACTGTTGAAGCCCCTGATATCACTGGAGATAACCTTATACCCTTACTGTTGAAGCCCCTGATATCACTGGAGATAACCTTATACCCTTACTGTTGAAGCCCCTGATATCACTGGAGATAACCTTATACCCTTACTGCTGAAGCCCCTGATATCACTGGAGATAACCTTATACCCTTACTGCTGAAGCCCCTGATATCACTGGAGATAACCTTATACCCTTACTGTTGAAGCCCCTGATATCACTGGGTATAACCCTCTACCCTTACTGTTGAAGCCCCTGATATCACTGGAGATAACCTTATACCCTTACTGTTGAAGCCCCTGATATCACTGGGTATAACCCTCTACCCTTACTGTTGAAGCCCCTGATATCACTGGAGATAACCTTATACCCTTACTGTTGAAGCCCCTGATATCACTGGAGATAACCTTATACCCTTACTGCTGAAGCCCCTGATATCACTGGAGATAACCTTATACCCTTACTGTTGAAGCCCCTGATATCACTGGGTATAACCTTATACCCTTACTGTTGAAGCCCCTGATATCACTGGAGATAACCTTATACCCTTACTGTTGAAGCCCCTGATATCACTGGAGATAACCTTATACCCTTACTGTTGAAGCCCCTGATATCACTGGAGATAACCTTATACCCTTACTGTTGAAGCCCCTGATATCACTGGGTATAACCCTATACCCTTACTGTTGAAGCCCCTGATATCACTGGAGATAACCTTATACCCTTACTGTTGAAGCCCCTGATATCACTGGAGATAACCTTATACCCTTACTGTTGAAGCCCCTGATATCACTGGAGATAACCTTATACCCTTACTGTTGAAGCCCCTGATATCACTGGGTATAACCCTTACTGTTGAAGCCCCTGATATCACTGGAGATAACCTTATACCCTTACTGTTGAAGCCCCTGATATCACTGGGTATAACCCTCTACCCTTACTGTTGAAGCCCCTGATATCACTGGAGATAACCTTATACCCTTACTGTTGAAGCCCCTGATATCACTGGAGATAACCTTATACCCTTACTGTTGAAGCCCCTGATATCACTGGAGATAACCTTATACCCTTACTGTTGAAGCCCCTGATATCACTGGAGATAACCTTATACCCTTACTGTTGAAGCCCCTGATATCACTGGGTATAACCCTCTACCCTTACTGTTGAAGCCCCTGATATCACTGGAGATAACCTTATACCCTTACTGTTGAAGCCCCTGATATCACTGGGTATAACCCTATACCCTTACTGTTGAAGCCCCTGATATCACTGGAGATAACCTTATACCCTTACTGTTGAAGCCCCTGATATCACTGGGTATAACCCTCTACCCTTACTGTTGAAGCCCTGATATCACTGGAGATAACCTTATACCCTTACTGTTGAAGCCCCTGATATCACTGGGTATAACCCTCTACCCTTACTGTTGAAGCCCCTGATATCACTGGGTATAACCTTATACCCTTACTGCTGAAGCCCCTGATATCACTGGGGATAACCTTATACCCTTACTGTTGAAGCCCCTGATATCACTGGAGATAACCTTATACCCTTACTGTTGAAGCCCCTGATATCACTGGAGATAACCTTATACCCTTACTGTTGAAGCCCCTGATATCACTGGGTATAACCCTCTACCCTTACTGTTGAAGCCCCTGATATCACTGGAGATAACCTTATACCCTTACTGTTGAAGCCCCTGATATCACTGGGTATAACCCTCTACCCTTACTGTTGAAGCCCCTGATATCACTGGAGATAACCTTATACCCTTACTGTTGAAGCCCCTGATATCACTGGGTATAACCCTCTACCCTTACTGTTGAAGCCCCTGATATCACTGGAGTGGAGATAACCTTATACCCTTACTGTTGAAGCCCCTGATATCACTGGGATAACCCTATACCCTTACTGTTGAAGCCCCTGATATCACTGGAGATAACCTTATACCCTTACTGTTGAAGCCCCTGATATCACTGGAGATAACCTTATACCCTTACTGTTGAAGCCCCTGATATCACTGGAGATAACCTTATACCCTTACTGTTGAAGCCCCTGATATCACTGGGTATAACCTTATACCCTTACTGTTGAAGCCCCTGATATCACTGGGTATAACCCTCTACCCTTACTGTTGAAGCCCCTGATATCACTGGAGATAACCTTATACCCTTACTGTTGAAGCCCCTGATATCACTGGAGATAACCTCATACCCTTACTGTTGAAGCCCCTGATATCACTGGAGATAACCTTATACCCTTACTGTTGAAGCCCCTGATATCACTGGAGATAACCTTATACCCTTACTGTTGAAGCCCCTGATATCACTGGAGATAACCTTATACCCTTACTGTTGAAGCCCCTGATATCACTGGGTATAACCCTCTACCCTTACTGTTGAAGCCCCTGATATCACTGGAGATAACCTTATACCCTTACTGTTGAAGCCCCTGATATCACTGGGTATAACCCTCTACCCTTACTGTTGAAGCCCCTGATATCACTGGAGATAACCTTATACCCTTACTGTTGAAGCCCCTGATATCACTGGAGATAACCTTATACCCTTACTGTTGAAGCCCCTGATATCACTGGAGATAACCTTATACCCTTACTGTTGAAGCCCCTGATATCACTGGGTATAACCTCTACCCTTACTGTTGAAGCCCCTGATATCACTGGAGATAACCTTATACCCTTACTGTTGAAGCCCCTGATATCACTGGAGATAACCTTATACCCTTACTGTTGAAGCCCCTGATATCACTGGAGATAACCTTATACCCTTACTGTTGAAGCCCCTGATATCACTGGGTATAACCTTATACCCTTACTGTTGAAGAAGCCCCTGATATCACTGGAGATAACCTTATACCCTAACTGTTGAAGCCCCTGATATCACTGGAGATAACCTTATACCCTTACTGTTGAAGCCCCTGATATCACTGGAGTTAACCTTATACCCTTACTGTTGAAGCCCCTGATATCACTGGGTTCAACCCTCTACCCTTACTGTTGAAGCCCCTGATATCACTGGAGATAACCTTATACCCTTACTGTTGAAGCCCCTGATATCACTGGAGATAAGCTTATACCCTTACTGTTGAAGCCCCTGATATCACTGGAGATAACCTCATACACTTACTGTTGAAGCCCCTGATATCACTGGAGATAACCTTATAACCATACTGCTGAAGCCCCTGATATCACTGGAGATAACCTTATACCCTTACTGCTGAAGCCTCTGATATCACTGGAGATAACCTTATACCCTTACTGTTGAAGCCCCTGATATCACTGGGTATAACCTTATACCCTTACTGCTGAAGCCCCTGATATCACTGGAGATAACCTTATAACCATACTGCTGAAGCCCCTGATATCACTGGAGATAACATTATACCCTTACTGCTGAAGCCTCTGATATCACTGGAGATAACCTTATACCCTTACTGTTGAAGCCCCTGATATCACTGGGTATAACCCTATACCCTTACTGTAGAAGCCCCTGATATCACTGGAGATAACCTTATACCCTTAGTGTTGAAGCCCCTAATATCACTGGGTATAACCCTCTACCCTTACTGTTGAAGCCCCTGATATCACTGGAGATAACCGTATACCCTTACGGTTGAAGCCCCTGATATCACTGGGTTCAACCCTCTACCCTTACTGTTGAAGCCCCTGATATCACTGGAGATAACCTTATACCCTTACTGTTGAAGCCCCTGATATCACTGGGTATAACCCTCTACCCTTACTGTTGAAGCCCCTGATATCACTGGGTATAACCTCATACCCTTACTGCTGAAGTCCCTGATATCACTGGGGATGACCTTATTCCCTTACTGTTGAAGCCCCTGATATCACTGGAGATAACCTTATACCCTTACGGTTGAAGCCCCTGATATCACTGGAGATAACCTTATACCCTTACTGTTGAAGCCCCTGATATCACTGGGTATAACCCTCTACCCTTACTGTTGAAGCCCCTGATATCACTGGGTATAACCTTATACCCTTACTGTTGAAGCCCCTGATATCACTGGGTATAACCCTCTACCCTTACTGTTGAAGCCCCTGGTATCACTGGGTATAACCTTATACCCTTACTGTTGAAGCCCCTAATATCACTGGGTATAACCCTCTACCCTTACTGTTGAAGACCCTGATATCACTGGAGATAACCTTATACCCTTACTGTTGAAGCCCCTGATATCACTGGGTTCAACCCTCTACCCTTACTGTTGAAGCCCCTGATATCACTGGAGATAACCTTATACCCTTACTGTTGAAGCCCCTGATATCACTGGAGATAACCTTATACCCTTACTGCTGAAGCCCCTGATATCACTGGAGATAACCTTATACCCTTACTGTTGAAGCCCCTGATATCACTGGGTATAACCTTATACCCTTACTTTTGAAGCCCCTGATATCACTGGGTATAACCCTCTACCCTTACTGTTGAAGCCCCTGACATCACTGGAGATAACCTTATACCCATACTGCTGAAACCCCTGATATCACTGGAGATAACCTTATACCCTTACTGCTGAAGCCCCTGATATCACTGGAGATAACCTTATACCCTTACTGTTGAAGCCCCTAATATCACTGGGTATAACCCTCTACCCTTACTGTTGAAGCCCCTGATATCACTGGAGATAACCTTATACCCTTACTGTTGAAGCCCCTGATATCACTGGGGATAACCTTATACCCTTACTGCTGAAGCCCCTGATGTCACTGGAGATAACATTATACCCTTACTGATGAAGCCCCTGATATCACTGGGTATAACCCTCTACACTTACTGTTGAAGCCACTGATATCACTGGAGATAACCTTATACCCTTACGGTTGAAGCCCCTGATATCACTGGGTTCAACCCTCTACCCTTACTGTTGAAGCCCCTGATATCACTGGAGATAACCTTATACCCTTACTGTTGAAGCCCCTGATATCACTGGGTATAAACCTCTACCCTTACTGTTGAAGCCCCTGATATCACTGGGTATAACCTTATACCCTTACTGCTGAAGCCCCTGATATCACTGGGGATAACCTTATTCCCTTACTGTTGAAGCACCTGATATCACTGGAGATAACCTATACCCTTACGGTTGAAGCCCCTGATATCACTGGAGATAACCTTATACCCTTACTGTTGAAGCCCCTGATATCACTGGGTATAACCCTCTACCCTTACTGTTGAAGCCCCTGATATCACTGGGTATAACCTTATACCCTTACTGTTGAAGCCCCTGATATCACTGGGTATAACCCTCTACCCTTACTGTTGAAGCCCCTGATATCACTGGAGATAACCTTATACCCTTACTGTTGAAGCCCCTGATATCACTGGGTATAACCCTCTACCCTTACTGTTGAAGCCCCTGATATCACTGGGTATAACCTTATACCCTTACTGTTGAAGCCCCTGATATCACTGGGTATAACCCTCTACCCTTACTGTTGAAGCCCCTGGTATCACTGGGTATAACCTTATACCCTTACTGTTGAAGCCCCTAATATCACTGGGTATAACCCTCTACCCTTACTGTTGAAGACCCTGATATCACTGGAGATAACCTTATACCCTTACTGTTGAAGCCCCTGATATCACTGGGTTCAACCCTCTACCCTTACTGTTGAAGCCCCTGATATCACTAGGTATAACCTTATACCCTTACTGTTGAAGCCCCTGATATCACTGGAGATAACCTTATACCCTTACTGCTGAAGCCCCTGATATCACTGGAGATAACCTTATACCCTTACTGTTGAAGCCCCTGATATCACTGGGTATAACCTTATACCCTTACTTTTGAAGCCCCTGATATCACTGGGTATAACCCTCTACCCTTACTGTTGAAGCCCCTGACATCACTGGAGATAACCTTATACCCTTACTGTTGAAGCCCCTGATATCACTGGAGATAACCTCATACACTTACTGTTGAAGCCCCTGATATCACTGGAGATAACCTTATACCCATACTGCTGAAACCCCTGATATCACTGGAGATAACCTTATACCCTTACTGCTGAAGCCCCTGATATCACTGGAGATAACCTTATAACCTTACTGTTGAAGCCCCTGATATCACTGGAGATAAGCTTATACCCTTACTGTTGAAGCCCCTGATATCACTGGAGATAACCTCATACACTTACTGTTGAAGCCCCTGATATCACTGGGTATAACCCTCTACCCTTACTGTAGAAGCCCCTGATATCACTGGAGATAACCTTATACCCTTACTGTTGAAGCCCCTGATATCACTGGAGATAAGCTTATACCCTTACTGTTGTGTCACGGTTTCGGCCGAGGCTGCTCCTCCTCCTTGTTCGGGCAGGTTTCGGCGGTCGTCGTCTCCGGAGTACTAGCTGCCACCGTTCGATGTTTCGTGTTTGTTTGGTTTTGTCTGTTTGTACACCTGACCCTTGTTAGTGTTTGATTATGTGTGTATTTAGTTTCTGTGTTTGGGGTCAGGTGTTGTGAGTGATTGTTTCCTGTCTGCTGTGGTTCGTTTCTTGTTTCGGGAATTTTGTGCTTGTGCGTGTGTTTCGTTTCCGCACTGTGTGCGCATATTTCCCTTGCTTACGCACAGGATTGTTTTTGTGCGTTCTAGTGTTCTTTGCCCTGTTAGGCTGGACATTATTTTTTCCCTGTATTTGGATTACTATTTTGTAATACATTTTGACTGTTGACAACGTCATCGTGGTTCCTGCGTTTGATTCCTCCACCACATACACACTCAGCCCTTGTGACAGAATCACTCACCACCATGGAACCAGCAGGATCACCGACGCCAACAGCCATTATGGAGGACCGCCTTCGTGGACAGGAGGACCGCATCAACCAGGTCTGTCATGCACTGGGGGAGGTGATGAACACTCTCCACCGATGGGAGACCAGCGGAGTACCCACACCTCCACCTACCGTACCAGCCCCATCGGTAGAACCTCCTGTCCAACTTCCGGAACCCAGAGGAATTAGGCTCTCGCTCCCGAGGGCGTACGACGGCTCCGCTGCCGGGTGTCAAGGGTTCCTGCTCCAAGTGGAACTCTACCTCGCCACCGTACACCCGGCGCCCTCGGGACACGAGAGCGTATCCGCCCTCATCTCCTGTCTGTCCGGCAAGGCGTTGGAGTGGGCCAACGCCGAATGGAGGAGAATGGACACAACCACTACCACCTATGAGGAATTCTCCCGCCGCTTCCGGGCCGTGTTCGACCATCCTCCCGAACGGAAGGCGGCGGGGGGAGCGTCTGTTCTACCTCCGACAGGGGATGAGGAGCGCCCAGGACTTTGCTCTGGAGTTCCGGAACCCTAGCGGCAGATGCAGGGTGGAACGAGCGGGCCTTAATAGACCACTTCCGTTGTAGCCTCCGGGAGGACGTCCAGAGAGAGCTAGCGTGCAGGGACACATCGTTGACATTCGACCAACTGGTCGACATGGCCATCCGGCTGGACACCCTGCTCGCTACCCGTGGACGTCCCGGAGGGGGTTCGTTCGTTTCACCCTCCAGTACCTCCGAGCCGAGCCCCATGGAGCTCGGGGGTGCTGGCGCTAGAGAGCGAAGGCACAGGAACCCGAGGGGGGCCGTCTCCTGCACTATCTGCGGCCGTGGAGGGCACACCGCGGCCAGGTGTTGGGGAAGGTTCTCCGGTGGAGGAGAGGACAGGCCACGCATTGGGGAGTCCTCCCAGGTGAGTAGGCGCCCTACTTACCCAGAGCTTTCTGTCGTTCACTTAACCTTGCCTGTTTGTTTTCCACAGGTTGCACCTCGGTCCCAGCATAAGGCGCTAGTAGATTCAGGCGCAGCTGGGAACTTTGTAGATCGCCAGTTCTGTAAAAAGTTAGGGATTCCTCTCCTTCCAGTAGACAAGCCTTTCCCCGTTCACGCCCTAGATAGCCGTCCTTTAGGATCTGGGTTGATTGGGGAGGTCACGGCGCCGCTTAGGATGATAGCGCAGGAGAGTCATATGGAGACTATACAGCTCTATGTGATTGACTCCCCTGCGTATCCGGTGGTGCTGGGGCTTCCCTGGTTAATAACCCATGACCCTACTATGTCGTGGCGAGAGAAAGCTCTAAAAGGGTGGTCTGTCCAGTGTGAGGGTAGGTGTCTGGGTGTTTCCTTAGGGGCGACCTCGGTGGAGAGTCCGAATCTTATGCCAGCACTGCATATTCCCCCAGAGTATGAGGATTTGCAACAGGTGTTTAGTAAGACCAGGGCGGCGCAGTTGCCACCTCATAGACTGGGGGATTGTGCGATAAATCTCCAGTCAGGTGCAGCTCTCCCTCGGAGCCATGTGTATCCCTTTGTCTCAAGAGGAGAAGAAGGCTATGGAGACGTACATCGCTGAGTCTCTGAAACAGGGATACATACGGCCCTCCATTTCACCCGCTTCCTCGAGTTTCTTTTTTGTGAAGAAAAAGGATGGAGGTTTGCGCCCGTGTATTGATTACCGCGGTCTCAATCAGATTACAGTGAAGTACAGCTATCCACTTCCTCTGATTGCGACTATGACGGAGTCATTGCACGGGGCGCAGTTTTTCACAAAATTAGATCTCAGGAGCGCATATAACTTAGTGCGTATTAGAGAGGGAGATGAATGGAAGACAGCGTTTAGCACGACCTCTGGACATTATGAGTATCTCGTCATGCCATATGGGTTAATGAATGCTCCCTCAGTCTTCCAATCCTTTGTAGATGAGATTTTCCGGGACATGCAGGGACAGGGAGTGGTCGTGTACATAGACGACATTCTGGTGTACAGCCCCACCCGAGCTGAGCATGTAGCCCTGGTACGCCGAGTATTGAGGAGGCTGTTGGAGCATGACTTGTATGTCAAGGCAGAGAAATGTTTGTTCTTTCAGAGGTCGGTCTCCTTTCTGGGTTATCAGTTGTCTGCGTCAGGGGTGAAGATGGAGGTAGACCGGGTGTCAGCTGTGCGTAATTGGCAGACTCCAACTACTGTGAAGGAGGTGCAACAGTTCTTGGGCTTTGCGAATTATTACAGGAGGTTTATCCGGGGTTTTGGACAGGTGGCAGCTCCCATAACGTCCTTGTTGAAGGGGGGTCCGGTGCGCTTGCGGTGGTCAGCTGAGGCGGACAGGGCTTTTGGGAGACTGAAGGACCTGTTTACCTCGGCGCCGGTGTTGGCGCATCCGGATCCCTCCTTACCTTTCCAGGTAGAGGTAGATGCGTCAGAGGCCGGTATAGGGGCCGTTCTCTCCCAACGGTCTGGCACACCCCCTAAACTCCGTCCCTGTGCTTTTTACTCTAAGAAGCTCAGTCCGGCGGAGCGGAATTATGACGGTAGGAGACAGGGAGCTGTTAGCCGTGGTACAGGCCCTAAAGGTGTGGCGGCATTGGCTTGAGGGGGCTCAACACCCTTTCCTCATTCTAACTGACCACCGTAACCTGGAATACATCCGGGCAGCTAGGAGACTGAATCCTCGCCAGGCTCGCTGGAGTATGTTTCTAGCCCGGTTTGTGTTCAAAATCACGTACATCCCTGGGTCCCAGAACGGGAAGGCAGATGCTCTGTCTTGGCGGTATGACACGGAGGAGAGGTCCGTTGAGCCCACTCCCATACTACCGGATTCTTGTCTGGTTGCCCCGGTGGTGTGGGAGGTGGATGCTGAGATCGAGCGGGCGTTACGCACCGACCCAAGCCCTCCACAGTGTCCCGTGGGTCGGACGTACGTTCCGCTCGAGGTACGCGACCGACTCATTTATTGGGCTCATACGTCCCCCTCCTCTGGACATCCTGGTATCGGCCGGACGGTGCACTGCCTTAGCACTAAGTACTGGTGGCCCACGTTAGCCAGGGATGTGAGGATTTATGTCTCCTCCTGTTCGGTGTGTGCCCAGTGTAAGGCGCCCAGACATTTGCCCAGGGGTAAGCTACAGCCCCTGCCCGTTCCACAACGACCCTGGTCCCACATTTCGGTAGACTTTGTTACCGACCTTCCCCCCTCCCAGGGGAATACTACCATCCTGGTCGTTGTGGATCGGTTCTCTAAGGCCTGTCGTCTCCTTCCCCTGCCGGGTTTACCCACTGCCCTACAGACCGCTGAGGCTCTATTTACCCATGTCTTCCGGCATTACGGGGTACCCGAGGATATAGTGTCTGATCGAGGCCCCCAGTTTACCTCCAGAGTGTGGAGAGCGTTCATGGAACGGTTGGGGGTTTCGGTAAGCCTTACCTCGGGTTACCATCCGGAGAGTAATGGGCAGGTGGAACGTGTAAACCAGGATGTGGGTAGGTTTCTGAGGTCATATTGTCAGGGCCGGCCGGAGGAGTGGGCGAGATTACGTGCCGTGGGCCGAGATGGCACAGAACTCTCTCCGCCACTCCTCCACACAACTAACCCCTTTTCAGTGCGTATTAGGGTACCAGCCGGTTCTGGCACCTTGGCACGAGAGCCAGATCGAGGCCCCTGCGGTGGATGAGTGGATACGGCGCTCGGAGGAGACATGGAACGCTGCCCACGTACACCTGCAGCGGGCCATCCGCCGGCAGAAAACGAGCGCCGATATCCACCGCAGTGAGGGGCCTGTGTACACACCTGGAGATCGAGTCTGGCTCTCGACCAGAAACCTGCCCCTCCGCCTGCCCTGCCGGAAGCTGGGTCGGCGGTTTGTGGGGCCATTTAAAGTCCTGAGGAGATTGAACGAGGTGTGTTACAGGTTAGAATTACCTATTGATTACAAGAGTATTAACCCCTCGTTCCATGTGTCTCTCCTCAGGCCGGTGGTAGCTGGTCCACTCCAGGAGTTTGAGATAGGAGACTCCCCCGCCCCCGTTGGACATCGAGGGGGCCCCGGCGTACACGGTGAGGTCCATCATTGATTCCAGACGCCGGATGGGGGGTCTTCAATATCTCGTGGAGTGGGAGGGGTACGGCCCGGAGGAGCGGTGCTGGGTGCCACGGAGGGACATCTTAGACCCGTCCCTATTGACCGAGTTCCATCGGAGTCATCCTACGCGCCCTGCTCCGCGTCGTCCTGGTCGTCCCCGAGGCCGGAGTCGACGCACGGCTGGAGCCGCGCGTCAGGGGGGGGGTACTGTCACGGTTTCGGCCGAGGCTGCTCCTCCTCCTTGTTCGGGCAGGTTTCGGCGGTCGTCGTCTCCGGAGTACTAGCTGCCACCGTTCGATGTTTCGTGTTTGTTTGGTTTTGTCTGTTTGTACACCTGACCCTTGTTAGTGTTTGATTATGTGTGTATTTAGTTTCTGTGTTTGGGGTCAGGTGTTGTGAGTGATTGTTTCCTGTCTGCTGTGGTTCGTTTCTTGTTTCGGGAATTTTGTGCTTGTGCGTGTGTTTCGTTTCCGCACTGTGTGCGCATATTTCCCTTGCTTACGCACAGGATTGTTTTTGTGCGTTCTAGTGTTCTTTGCCCTGTTAGGCTGGACATTATTTTTTCCCTGTATTTGGATTACTATTTTGTAATACATTTTGACTGTTGACAACGTCATCGTGGTTCCTGCGTTTGATTCCTCCACCACATACACACTCAGCCCTTGTGACATGTTGAAGCCCCTGATATCACTGGAGATAACCTCATACACTTACTGTTGAAGCCCCTGATATCACTGGAGATAACCTTATAACCATACTGCTGAAGCCCCTGATATCACTGGAGATAACCTTATACCCTTACTGCTGAAGCCTCTGATATCACTGGAGATAACCTTATACCCTTACTGTTGAAGCCCCTGATATCACTGGGTATAACCCTATACCCTTACTGTAGAAGCCCCTGATATCACTGGAGATAACCTTATACCCTTACTGTTGAAGCCCCTAATATCACTGGGTATAACCCTCTACCCTTACTGTTGAAGCCCCTGATATCACTGGAGATAACCTTATACCCTTACGGTTGAAGCCCCTGATATCACTGGGTTCAACCCTCTACCCTTACTGTTGAAGCCCCTGATATCACTGGAGATAACCTTATACCCTTACTGTTGAAGCCCCTGATATCACTGGGTATAAACCTCTACCCTTACTGTTGAAGCCCCTGATATCACTGGGTATAACCTTATACCCTTACTGCTGAAGCCCCTGATATCACTGGGGATAACCTTATTCCCTTACTGTTGAAGCACCTGATATCACTGGAGATAACCTATACCCTTACGGTTGAAGCCCCTGATATCACTGGAGATAACCTTATACCCTTACTGTTGAAGCCCCTGATATCACTGGGTATAACCTTATACCCTTACTGTTGAAGCCCCTGATATCACTGGGTATAACCCTCTACCATTACTGTTGAAGCCCCTGATATCACTGGAGATAACCTTATACCCTTACTGTTGAAGCCCCTGATATCACTGGGTATAACCCTCTACCCTTACTGTTGAAGCCCCTGATATCACTGGGTATAACCTTATACCCTTACTGTTGAAGCCCCTGATATCACTGGGTATAACCCTCTACCCTTACTGTTGAAGCCCCTGGTATCACTGGGTATAACCTTATACCCTTACTGTTGAAGCCCCTAATATCACTGGGTATAACCCTCTACCCTTACTGTTGAAGACCCTGATATCACTGGAGATAACCTTATACCCTTACTGTTGAAGCCCCTGATATCACTGGGTTCAACCCTCTACCCTTACTGTTGAAGCCCCTGATATCACTGGAGATAACCTTATACCCTTACTGTTGAAGCCCCTGATATCACTGGAGATAACCTTATACCCTTACTGCTGAAGCCCCTGATATCACTGGAGATAACCTTATACCCTTACTGTTGAAGCCCCTGATATCACTGTGTATGACCTTATACCCTTACTTTTGAAGCCCCTGATATCACTGGGTATAACCCTCTACCCTTACTGTTGAAGCCCCTGACATCACTGGAGATAACCTTATACCCTTACTGTTGAAGCCCCTGATATCACTGGAGATAACCTCATACACTTACTGTTGAAGCCCCTGATATCACTGGAGATAACCTTATACCCATACTGCTGAAACCCCTGATATCACTGGAGATAACCTTATACCCTTACTGCTGAAGCCCCTGATATCACTGGAGATAACCTTATACCCTTACTGTTGAAGCCCCTGATATCACTGGGTATAACCCTCTACCCTTACTGTAGAAGCCCCTGATATCACTGGAGATAACCTTATACCCTTACTGTTGAAGCCCCTAATATCACTGGGTATAACCCTCTACCCTTACTGTTGAAGCCCCTGATATCACTGGAGATAACCTTATACCCTTACTGTTGAAGCCCCTGATATCACTGGGGATAACCTTATACCCTTACTGCTGAAGCCCCTGATGTCACTGGAGATAACCTTATACCCTTACTGATGAAGCCCCTGATATCACTGGGTATAACCCTCTACACTTACTGTTGAAGCCACTGATATCACTGGGTATAACCCTCTACCCTTACTGTTGAAGACCTTGATATCACTGGAGATAACCTTATACCCTTACTGTTGAAGCCCCTGATATCACTGGAGATAACCTTATACCCTTACTGTTGAAGCCCCTGATATCACTGGGTATAACCCTCTACCCTTACTGTTGAAGCCCCTGATATCACTGGGTATAACCTTATACCCTTACTGTTGAAGCCCCTGATATCACTGGAGATAACCTTATACCCTTACTGTTGAAGCCCCTGATATCACTGGGTTCAACCCTCTACCCTTACTGTTGAAGCCCCTGATATCACTGGAGATAACCTTATACCCTTACTGTTGAAGCCCCTGATATCACTGGAGATAAGCTTATACCCTTACTGTTGAAGCCCCTGATATCACTGGAGATAACCTCATACACTTACTGTTGAAGCCCCTGATATCACTGGAGATAACCTTATAACCATACTGCTGAAGCCCCTGATATCACTGGAGATAACCTTATACCCTTACTGCTGAAGCCTCTGATATCACTGGAGATAACCTTATACCCTTACTGTTGAAGCCCCTGATATCACTGGGTATAACCCTATACCCTTACTGTAGAAGCCCCTAATATCACTGGAGATAACCTTATACCCTTACTGTTGAAGCCCCTAATATCACTGGGTATAACCCTCTACCCTTACTGTTGAAGCCCCTGATATCACTGGAGATAACCTTATACCCTTACGGTTGAAGCCCCTGATATCACTGGGTTCAACCCTCTACCCTTACTGTTGAAGCCCCTGATATCACTGGAGATAACCTTATACCCTTACTGTTGAAGCCCCTGATATCACTGGGTATAAACCTCTACCCTTACTGTTGAAGCCCCTGATATCACTGGGTATAACCTTATACCACCCTTACTGCTGAAGCCCCTGATATCACTGGGGATAACCTTATTCCCTTACTGTTGAAGCACCTGATATCACTGGAGATAACCTATACCCTTACGGTTGAAGCCCCTGATATCACTGGAGATAACCTTATACCCTTACTGTTGAAGCCCCTGATATCACTGGGTATAACCCTCTACCCTTACTGTTGAAGCCCCTGATATCACTGGGTATAACCTTATACCCTTACTGTTGAAGCCCCTGATATCACTGGGTATAACCCTCTACCCTTACTGTTGAAGCCCCTGATATCACTGGAGATAACCTTATACCCTTACTGTTGAAGCCCCTGATATCACTGGGTATAACCCTCTACCCTTACTGTTGAAGCCCCTGTTATCACTGGAGATAACCTTATACCCTTACTGCTGAAGCCCCTGATATCACTGGAGATAACCTTATACCCTTACTGTTGAAGCCCCTAATATCACTGGGTATAACCCTCTACCCTTACTGTTGAAGCCCCTGATATCACTGGAGATAACCTTATACCCTTACTGTTGAAGCCCCTGATATCACTGGGGATAACCTTATACCCTTACTGCTGAAGCCCCTGATGTCACTGGAGATAACCTTATACCCTTACTGTTGAAGCCCCTGATATCACTGGGTATAACCCTCTACACTTACTGTTGAAGCCATTGATATCACTGGGTATAACCCTCTACCCTTACTGTTGAAGCCCCTGATATCACTGGGTATAACCTTATACCCTTACTGTTGAAGCCCCTGATATCACTGGGTATAACCCTCTACCCTTACTGTTGAAGCCCCTGATATCACTGGAGATAACCTTATACCCTTACTGTTGAAGCCCCTGATATCACTGGGTATAACCCTCTACCCTTACTGTTGAAGCCCCTGATATCACTGGGTATAACCTTATACCCTTACTGTTGAAGTCCCTGATATCACTGGAGATAACCTTATACCCTTACTGTTGAAGCCCCTGATATCACTGGGTATAACCCTCTACCCTTACTGTTGAAGCCCCTGATATCACTGGGTATAACCTTATACCCTTACTGTTGAAGTCCCTGATATCACTGGAGATAACCTTATACCCTTACTGTTGAAGCCCCTGATATCACTGGGTATAACCCTCTACCCTTACTGTTGAAGCCCCTGATATCACTGGAGATAACCTTATACCCTTACTGTTGAAGCCCCTGATATCACTGGAGATAACCTCATACACTTACTGTTGAAGCCCCTGATATCACTGGAGATAACCTTATACCTTTACTGCTGAAGCCCCTGATATCACTGGAGATAACCTTATACCCTTACTGTTGAAGCCCCTGATATCACTGGGTATAACCCTCTACCCTTACTGTAGAAGCCCCTGATATCACTGGAGATAACCTTATACCCTTACTGTTGAAGCCCCTAATATCACTGGGTATAACCCTCTACCCTTACTGTAGAAGCCCCTGATATCACTGGAGATAACCTTATACCCTTACTGTTGAAGCCCCTAATATCACTGGGTATAACCCACTACCCTTACTGTTGAAGCCCCTGATATCACTGGAGATAACCTTATACCCTTACTGTTGAAGCCCCTGATATCACTGGGGATAACCTTATACCCTTACTGCTGAAGCCCCTGATGTCACTGGAGATAACATTATACCCTTACTGTTGAAGCCCCTGATATCACTGGGTATAACCCTCTACCCTTACTGTTGAAGCCACTGATATCACTGGAGATAACCTTATACGTTTACTGTTGAAACCCCTGATATCACTGGGGATAATCAGGAAGAATTCAACTTGTTTCATTAAGATGTGTCATTCAGGTTGTTTTGTGACTGTGAAAGTAAGAGTCTCTGAATCGTTCATTAACCTCTCTTCCCCTGACCACATTTCCAACTAACAATATTATCCTGACCACAGCAGCAGAGTACCAAGGTGATTAAACCTACTCATCAATAATTAACTACAGGCTGATTTATCTGCTTCCTGTCTCTTGTGTCTGGCTGCACTAAGAGTCTTGTCATTAACGGCTAACAGCCTCTTTATGGTTAAAAGTTATTTACAGACCGTGGTGAGAGGAAGCTGTTTACAGACCGTGGTGAGAGGAAGCTGTTTACAGACCATGGTGCGAGGAAGCTGTTTACAGACCGTGGTGAGAGGAAGCTGTTTACAGACCGTGGTGAGAGGAAGCTGTTTACAGACCGTGGTGAGAGGAAGCTGTTTACAGACTGTGGTGAGAGGAAGCTGTTTACAGACCGTGGTGAGAGGAAGCTGTTTACAGACTGTGGTGAGAGGAAGCTGTTTACAGACTTTGGTGAGAGGAAGCTGTTTACAGACCATGGTGAGAGGAAGCTGTTTACAGACTGTGGTGAGAGGAAGCTGTTTACAGACCATGGTGCGAGGAAGCTGTTTACAGACCGTGGTGAGAGGAAGCTGTTTACAGACCGTGGTGAGAGGAAGCTGTTTACAGACCGTGGTGAGAGGAAGCTGTTTACAGACCGTGGTGAGAGGAAGCTGTTTACAGACCGTGGTGAGAGGAAGCTGTTTACAGACTGTGGTGAGAGGAAGCTGTTTACAGACTGTGGTGAGAGGAAGCTGTTTACAGACCGTGGTGAGAGGAAGCTGTTTACAGACCGTGGTGAGAGGAAGCTGTTTACAGACCATGGTGAGAGGAAGCTGTTTACAGACCGTGGTGAGAGGAAGCTGTTTACAGACCGTGGTGAGAGGAAGCTGTTTACAGACCGTGGTGAGAGAAGAGGACATGAGAGAGAGCACTCAGAGATTCCCTCGTGTCACACCGCAGGCTGGGGGAACACCACATAATGTTCCTAATGGTGATGAGGACAGACAACATGACTGGCTCTGAACCAACAGGTCTACTGACCTGGAGTCAAACACTTCCTAATAGGATCGACCAGAACTCCTAGTACTGCAACACAGCTATAACAGAACTCCTAGTACTGCAACACAGCTATAACAGAACTCCTAGTACTGCAACACGGCTGTAACAGAACTCCTAGTACTGCAACACAGCTATAACAGAACTCCTAGTACTGCAACACGGCTATAACAGAACTCCTAGTACTGCAACACGGTGATAACAGAACTCCTAGTACTGCAACACAGCTATAACAGAACTCCTAGTACTGCAACACAGCTGTAACAGAACTCCTATTACTGCAACACGGCTATAACAGAACTCCTAGTACTGCAACACAGCTGTAACAGAACTCCTAGTACTGCAACACAGCTATAACAGAACTCCTAGTACTGCAACACGGCTATAACAGAACTCCTAGTACTGCAACACAGCTATAACAGAACTCCTAGTACTGCAACACGGCTATAACAGAACTCCTAGTACTGCAACACGGTGATAACAGAACTCCTAGTACTGCAACACAGCTATAACAGAACTCCTAGTACTGCAACACAGCTGTAACAGAACTCCTATTACTGCAACACGGCTATAACAGAACTCCTAGTACTGCAACACAGCTATAACAGAACTCCTAGTACTGCAACACAGCTGTAACAGAACTCCTAGTACTGCAACACGGCTATAACAGAACTCCTAGTACTGCAACACAGCTGTAACAGAACTCCTAGTACTGCAACACAGCTATAACAGAACTTCTAGTACTGCAACACGGCTAAAGGCCCATTACAACAACCAACCCAGTAAATATTATAACACATTATATTTTTGAAAGATAGAGATAGGCAATTCTCAAATATACCACTATACATCCTGTTCCTGGTGTCCATTCCAGAACCATGGACAGGGACATTCCAGAACCATGGACAGGAACATTCCAGAACCATGGACAGGAACATTTCAGAACTATGGACAGGGACATACTGAAACTCAAGTCTAATGCAGTGAGATTGCTGAGAACTCCAAGGGACATACAGAAATGCAACAAGCAGCAAATATTACTTTTGCTAAATTGTGTGTCATGGAGACAAATTGTAGGATACCGGATCTGAGATAATCCCGTTTACACCCTCACCCTTCAGCGGATGTAAAGTGAACATGGGTTTGGTTTGGTGGTGTGGACTGCGTGCTGTGCGGAGTGATGGCAGCTTATTGGCTGAACGAAATGTTTCCACGCTATAGAACCTCCCATTGTCTGAGCGTGCGCGCTGAGTAATTTCACAGATATCGCGCGCAGTGCCGTGCATCGTCCCATATGTTGTGATAGCGGAGCTATAAACCCGAGGTGCTTTCACCTGAGAGAGGAGACAGGGGGGTGAACCGGTGTGATGGCACACCAGACCTGAAGACTTGTACATCTACTCGACAGAAGGTAAGATATTATCTAATATACTACATATCAATTGAAATATATAATGGAATATTTACGGTATCATCCGATTCTGGTTCAACTATTAAGTCAGACGTTATGTTAGATTTGGACTGTTTATTTTCTTTTGGTTTGATTCAGTGACTATTTTCCACTGACCATCTCTGGGAGAAATGAAGATAGATTGACATATAACAATTTAAATCGATATAATTAATTTGTAGCTTCAACATGTTCAAAGGACAGCGTCAATTAATGCGATAGAATAAGGACATGAATGAACACACATTCATGCACCAATTATACCACCTCACAATGGTTTCCCACCTTTACATGAAATAAAATAAAATCAAATTGTATTTGTCACATGCGCCGAGTACAACAGGTGTAGACCTTACCGTGATATAGCAACGTAAATAGTCCGGGTGGTACATTTGACCACATAATGAGGTTTACATGTTTTATTTTCATATTTTCATTGCATGAGCTGTCCTGGCACTTGAGTTCGTTGAAAAGTTTCAGTGTGCACCTTCTGAGGTGCTAACTTGTGCTCGAAACACTATCTCATGGCTGTTCAATTCCGGTCCTGGATGGCCAAAACATTTATGTTTTTTGTTTCTACCTGGTAGTTAATTGAACTCACCTGGTGTCCCAGGTCTGAATTAGGCCCTGGTCAGTAGAGGATGTGTTTCTGCCCCTCTAGGATGGGAATTGAACAGCACTGTTCAGGAACTAAGGAACACATGGCACTATGTAACTCTTCTCGACAGACTGTAGCATATTATAACTAGGCTATAAGACTCTTGGAGTCTATAAAGCAGAGAGACTGTATGCTCTCTGAAACCTGCTGCCGGCTGGGCGCCACGTTGTCTGTCTCCAATTGATTCATCTCCACTTAAACTTTCAGAAGTTTGTTTGCTGCAGCTCCGGGTCATTACATGTGGTGTGGTGTTTAATTATTATATGAGACAGAGTTAGTCAATAATTATTATGATGGGATATGGTTCAATGAATAAGCATCCTATTTCTGCTGTTATACCACTAAACCGTTGAAACAGAACTCCACCCCCCCATTGCCACTGCAGGTTATGACAGCCTCTGGTCCCATAATAGACCAAATGAACATTTTGCCTCAGCTGGCCATCTTTTTTGAAATAATATTTTCGGAGAATTCCTCTTTGTCTAGAGGTCGTTTATTTACCTCCAAACAAATTGTATAGAATGATCTACTCCCAGTCTCACATCTTCTTTATTTGGACATAGCACTGCCCTAGTCTGGTTGTAGACCTGGACATAGCACTGCCCTAGTCTGGTTGTAGACCTGGACATAGCACTGCCCTAGTCTGGTTGTAGACCTGGACATAGCACTGCCCTAGTCTGGTTGTAGATCTGGACATAGCACTGCCCTAGTCTGGTTGTAGACCTGGACATAGCACTGCCCTAGTCTGGTTGTAGACCTGGACATAGCACTGCCCTAGTCTGGTTGTAGATCTGGACATAGCACTGCCCTAGTCTGGTTGTAGACCTGGACATAGCACTGCCCTAGTCTGGTTGTAGACCTGGACATAGCACTGCCCTAGTCTGGTTGTAGACCTGGACATAGCACTGCCCTAGTCTGGTTTTAGATGTGGACATAGCACTGCATTGTGGTTTTAGATGTGGACATAGCACTGCCCTAGTCTGGTTGTAGATCTGGACATAGCACTGCCCTAGTCTGGTTTTAGATGTGGACATAGCACTGCATTGTGGTTTTAGATGTGGACATAGCACTGCCCTAGTCTGGTTGTAGACCTGGACATAGCACTGCACTGTGGTTTTAGATGTGGACATAGCACTGTTTCAGCCACTAGGCTTGTTTTAGATGATGTGTTACATTTCCTAGATCATAATCATTGTGCTTCCTTATAGAGGCCTTTCCAAGGCCTTTGACACTGTTGACCATTCCCTACTCATTCAAATAATGTCTGAAATGGTCCTGGATCAGGAGCCTTGCAAATGGTTTAAGAACTATCTGACAGACAGGACACAATGTGTGCCTTCTGATGGTGTCAAGTCTAGTTTCCACTAGTAAATCCTGTAGCATTCATCTGTACGCAGACGATACGGTTACGTATGCCAATGCACCAACTGTTGACCAAGCTATGTTAGAGCTGCAAACTGATTTTGTTACATTACAGAAAGCCCTTGTTGATTTAAAACTTGTACTTAATGCAGGCAAAACTAAATATGTTGTTCTCTAATTCCCGAAAAAATGTTTCATATGGTCTACATATTTACACATTGGATGGTTCTCTCATCGAGCTGGTTCCCACCTAGAAATATATCTGGGCTTTTGGATTGATAAAGATCTAAGGTTTTAAAAACATAGGGATGAGCTAATTCAAAAGCTCAGATTTAAAGTGGGCTTTTTAAGAAATAGATATCTAAGCAGCAGGAAGTAGAATAAACATGCCAGTTGTGGACTATGGTGACACACCCCATTCATCAACACCACCAGACACCACTCTAAAACCTTGAAATGCAGTTAGAGGTGACAGTTTTAATACTCATCACTGCATCCTGTATCAAAAGGTTGGCTGGTTCTCATTAATGTCCCGTAGATCTCTACATTACTCCCTTTTTGTTTACGAAGCTCTGCTGAAAAAGCTTCCAACCTACCTCCCTTCACTGTTAAAATTAAAAAATTTGAGACACCAAACACCTTCACAGGGATGGTTAACTCTCAAGGTTCCACTAGTATGTATCGATCCAGATAAATCCACCTTCAGTTTTAGTGCCCCACATTTCTGGAAATGGCTACAAACCCCCTACATCTCGACTCTCTGGTGTCTCTAGGACTTTAATGTTTAATAAATTTAATGAAGATTGCAACTGTTTGGATTTAATGTAAATAATTGTATAATTATTGATCGTTTTGAATTGTTGTATTGCTGTCATCAGGGCACCATTGTAAATGAGACTTTGGTCTCAATGGGCTCCCCTGAATGAATATATATTTTTATTTTGTATATACACATTAAAATACAAAAACACAGTCATGGGAAGCACAAAATAAATCATAACAAATCACAAGCCCATCTTCATCTGTGAAGATTTACCAATATAATCTAGATTTATCTAATCGTTTTTTATTGAGGAAAGTGTCAGTGGTGTTTCCTAATAACGTTCTGTTATTCTTGATTATAATTCTTATTCCATATTTTTATTATGGCCTCAAATTAAAGTATCAGATGTGCTCTATAAAAACATGACTCCGTTATTATCGCAAAAATCATGTTGGCTGCATAAAGCCCCTTTTGAGATTTTTCAACGATCAATTTAATTATGCAGTCTACATTGACTTCTTGACAGTTAGCCTATATATTTATATTTAGGGTATAATGTGTATATTTATGTTGTATTATACAGGGAGCATTTGCAAAAGAGACCTAGGTCTCAATATGTCTTCCCTGTTAAAATAAAAGGTTAAATACAAAATAAAAATAGAATTAAAATGGTGATAGACCGGCAGCGTTAAATAAGGACTACAATCCAAATCAGCGCGCGATCATCAGCAATATGCAGCCCCATAATCTAGACTATAGGGTTAGATATATATTCTGATATAATCAAAATGGTAACATTTGCAGACAAATAAGGTCTACATTATTATTTTTGAAACAAAAGCAAATGTCATGTATTAACTGGTAGTGGAGTATGGGCCTGAGGGCTCACACTTAGCGTGTTGTGAATTCGGTAATTAATGTATTGTAATGTTTTTAAAATTGTATAACTGCCTTAATTTAGCTGGACGCCATAAATCCATAATAAATCCAAATACAAACTGCTCCCACGCGACACGCGGCCTAATCTACCGGCATCAGATGTTGATAATATACGCAAGGAGATCAGATGACGTTTTTCAATATGATAATGATCCACCCGGGGCTCCGTTCATTTGTTGACTGATTTGATGTTAAACGTCCCCGGATCACTTACTCTTGTAGCTCTTAATTTATAAGGTTGTTTCTTATTGACCCTGAGAGGTCACACAGCTATTCTGTTTTCAACGCATGATTAATTTCACAGTAGGGTGACGGTCACTAACATGACGCGCGTCATGCATTATCAAAATGGACAATTAATGGATTTCGCACTTCAAATGGTCCTGTATCAAATATTATAATATATATAGTCCATATTTATATAGTATAATTATGTTCCTTTCAATGGTATTTGTTGGCACATATCACCGGCCCACCATTACCAAACGCTTTGGTAGCTTGTATGTCCGGGAAAAGAAAGGCAACCTAGGCTATTGAAGTGTCAGATAAATAAGAAATATGATTTTATTATATTGACTTAATTTAGCCTATACTTTGTTAAAGTAATATGCTAGTTTTAATAATCAAATGCAGTGAACATTGCATTGAACTTTTAGTGGATTCATTTATTGAAATATAGCCTAGTCTCCTATAGTCCCCAGCTATACCATTCTAGTGTGTGTTCGACGGTGGGAACCTCCTGCCGGTTGATGCTGCTGCCTGGCCGCGTGCTCCGGAGGCGAGACAAAAGCTCGAGCAATGACATCTAAATTGGTCTGAAGAGAAACAGATGGGGCTCGCGCTGCTTGGGGTGCTGTCACTACAATCAGGTTTAGGCCAAAAACTAAATGAAATTGCATGCATTAATTTATTTCATACAATTTTGAATATTATTTGCAATCAAAGTAGACTATTCTAAATGTAAAGGTGTTTTATCCTATTGACTGAAATTGCATTTTTTTCTCCTTCTAAGTATTGAAATATATTTTATTGGAATATCTAGCCCATATTAAACAGTTCTTATCCTATTCCATCTCGTTGAGTAAATGTATCCAGTCAACTCTCTGAGCCGCTTGGTGGTAATTCATCATAGTTGGCTTTAATTAATTGAATTCCAATCGGTTTGTTTCCAGTGTTGATGAGATAATGTGACTACATATCAATACTCTTTACATCAATAAACAGTTTAGGTAATTGATGGGGTGTTCCGGCTCACGTCATCTGTTTCAGATGATCGGTTCCTCTCCCCCGTCCCGTGTATTGTTAGTGATGGGAGGCATACAGTATGTCTCATATGCGACCTTCTATAATGATGAAGAAATATCATCTCTGTATTACCTCCTCCTCCTCCTCCTCATCTCCCCTCTCTTGGTGATGATGACAGTTAGAAACGTGCTGAATACTGGCGTCAGTAAACATCAAACCAATTACGCCTAAGTCATTTTAACAACGAGCATAATTTACATCACATTTTCACTATGCCCAATCAGCTGACAGAAGACTCATATGACCAAGCAATAAATAGCCTATAGTGAACATTTAAATAACATTTAGGCCTATTGTCTTGGTCCAGCGAACTAGTCTGGTTGTTCATTGTATCCCTGCATTGAAAATCCCAAATTGTTGAATTTCTTCCATGTAGGCCTAGTTATGAGTTAATGTCAGTGTTGGGGAAGCTCTAAAAATATATAGTTTACAAAGCTACCAATTACTTCACACTGGAAGAAGTTAAGCTACACTATACCCTTCGAAAAAATATAGTTTACTGAACTAATGTTACTTTGAAAAAGTAGTTCACCCAGGTACTCTACCCTGCACCTTGGAGGCTGCTGCCCTATGTACATAGACATGCAACACTGGCCGCTTTAATAATGGTTACATAATAATGGTTTTCCCACTTCCTATGTATATACTGTATTTTAGTCAATGCACAGACTATTGCTGTATATATACAATTCTATCCACGTATTCTACAGATATGCTAAATAGTCTATCCACATACTGTCCATAATGTCTATACATCCCATCACACACACATACATATACACACACACACACATTATATATATACACATACACACATACATATACATATACATATACATATATATATACACACACACTGTATTTATACTCTAGACTTCAACATTGCTCGTCCTAATATTATATATTTCTTAATTCCATTCTTCTACTTTTAGATGTGTGTTTATTGTTGTGAATTGTTAGATACTACTGCACTGTTGGATCTACGAACACAACACCCGAAATAACATCTGCTAAATATGCGTATGTGACCAATAAAATTAGATTTTGATTTGACTACAACTACTTTGTGAAAAAGTATCATATATAAAAATCTGAAATGTCGACAAAAAATTGCAACAGATCAGTTCGGGGTCATATGTTAACAGGATGTGTAATTTAGCCTATTAAACACAACAACATGAGAATTAGGCAGGTCTGGCGACGAAACATTATTGCATACTTCACCCATATGCTCTTTTATTTTTGGAAAAAAAGTAGTGTGTAGTTCACTAGTTAGCTACAACGCTACATGGCTTGCAACGCCAGGGTTATGGGTTCGATTCCCACGGGGGACCAGTACGAAATATTATGACAAATGTGTGCACTCACTACTGTAAGTCGCTCTGGATAAGAGCGTCTGCTAAATTGCTAAAACGTAAATGTAAAATGCAACACTGGTTAATGTTAATTTCCCGCTCCTTCACGGGCCTAATTTTCTTTAGCCTATTTGATATTGTGACGAAGGCCCATATGTGACATTTTGGTGCCTTACAGTACATTTATATGGTAGGCTACAGCCAGCTATATGCCTTTCTCGCTGTCTTGGTAGAGAAATGGGTTAAAAGGCTACATTTGCTTAAGACAAATGAAGTGCAATCTAGAATTACCTGAAGGCGAGTATTGATTTTATTAGTTTGAATTGTTAGCCTAAGCCTAAGTAAAGCATTTTAGGTTAGGCCTATCATTTGATTTACAAAGGCCTATGAGTTCTGTGATTTGGGACCGACACCGTTTAAAATAGGCCACAGCAGCATTTTAGTTGGTGACATCGACCTACTTATTGTTCCTGCCGTTGTTGGTAAGCCTGCTATATATCTGCTGTTTGTGGATTTGTGAGTGATCCTCCTCATTCCGATTGGGGGTGTACAGTCGGTTGTTAACCGGGTGTACAGTCGGTTGTTAACCGGGTGTACAGTCGGTTGTTAGCCCTAGTCAAGCTCGGCCGTTAGTCTCTTTAAGTGTTGTGTCAGTTCGTGAAACGTCATTGGCGGAAAGTCTCGAGCTAGAAGAGGGGCAGAGCCACGCGCCAACAGTCCGGTCCAACAGCTTCCAGACCCGCGCCTTGTCTTTTAAAGGAGTTACTCACTCTTCACCGACTGTTATTTTATAGAAAATCATACATTCTCTTCTTCTATATTCGGACTTCATTTACTGCTGTTTATAGGCGACATTTTGTAAGGCACGTGGTTTTTAATGTATCGGTTGTTTTGGGCGAGAGATCAGGGATGTTTTTCTTTTCATAACATTTGGATTTCTCTCATCCGCTATAGAGGAGAGGAGGTAAGATATCTTGTTTTGTGAACAACAAATTGGTGGAAATAGGAAGAGTAGCCTGATGTATTATTAGCCTCCACTAGCCTTTATTATTAGTAGTAGTATTAGTATTATTATCATTATTATTATTATTATTATTTTCAGTAGGCTATGATTAGTAATATTCGTGTTGTGGCTATCGGCATCAAAGGGATATTATTAGTAGCCTATTATCATTGATGTATGTAAAATGCATTCTGGTCTAAAGCTGCAGCAAAATCTAGAAGCGACATAATGTGGTACCTTTTTATTTTTATTTAACCTTTTAATTTAGAATCTCACAATAAACCTCATCCACTGTTTGGGAGGATATTTCGTCGTCTTCTGTATCCAGGCCCTGGTCGGGGACGGCTTCACGTGTCGGTTTGACCTGCATGTCAACCTGTAATATCTAGCCTCATCTACACCTGACCAACATTATTATTATTAAGCGGAGTGCACACTATGATACGCCATATATAATAATGTATAATCGGCTAATAATATATAATAATACATTTACAATCAAAGCTCTATACTGACTCTCAGTGTGTAAAACAATCAAAGTTCTATACAGCCTCCAGTGTTTTGGCAAAAAATGTCAAATACCAACTTTAGTGTGAACGTCAGAGAAATGGAAGTTCTGTTAAATGAAGATGTTTTTTCTTTTTTTAGGCCATCAACAAATGTCCCCTAAAGTAAAGCAACTATTCATCCCTTTTTTCTTTTTTTTTTACAGTAAAGCCTAATGGTATGTCTGTATCGTTCTCCCAGATATACATTTGTTGTAAACAGTTCGGCTACTTCTTGTCTTCGATGCGCATTAAAGTCGAATATGCAGCGGGCTCAGGCGGGAGTTGCATTAAACTTGTTCTGCAAAATTAAATTTGTATTTTTACAATCATAGTACAAACTTAATTTAATGTTTATAATTACATTATAAAAATAAGCAACATAAGAAATAAAATGTGGTATTACTATTTAATCACAATCAAGTTATTCACCATTAGGCAAATATTTTTTGATACTGATAATGATAAAGTGATCATTGTTATTATTCGTATTATTAGGGTTATGGTTATTATCAGGTTATTATTAGGGGTAGGGTTATTATTAGGGTTATTATCATGGTTAGGGTTATTATTAGGGGTAGGGTTATTATTAGGGTTATGGTTATTATTAGGGTTATGGTTATTATTAGGGTTATTATTATGGTTAGGCTTATTATTAGGGTTAGGGTTATTATTAGGGTTACGGTTAGGGTTATTATTAGGGTTACGGTTAGGGTTATTATTAGGGTTAGGGTTAGGGTTATTATTAGGGTTATTGTTAGGGTTATTATTAGGGTTATTGTTAGGGTTATTGTTAGGGTTATTGTTAGGGTTATGGTTATTATTAGGGTTATTATTAGGGTTATTGTTAGGGTTATGGTTATTATTAGGGTTAGGGTTATTATTAGGGTGTCAGGCGTCAGTGTGTAGCGGTAGGACGGAGTCAGGCGCAGGACACAGAGCTAGTAGACAACGTACTTTATTCGTGAAAATAAATGAACATAATCTCCACGCAGGGAGGACAAATACCACTCACCAGTCGATGACACCAAACATAGAACAAACAAGCACACAACACATTGGGAGCCAGAGGGTTAAATAGGGAACAAATCATGAACATAATGAGAACCAGGTGTGTTCAATAAAGACAAAACAAGTAGAACACAGAAACTTAGATCGGTGGCAGCTAGTACTCCGGTGACGACGAACGCCGAAGCCTGCCCGAGCAAGGAGGAGGGGCAGCCTCGGCTGAATTTGTGACAGTACCCCCCCCCCCTTGACACGCGGCCAGGAGGACGCGGAGCAGGGCGAGTCGGATGACGACAGTGGAATTCTCTCAACACGGAGGGATCAAGGATGTCCCTCCTAGGGACCCAGCACCGTTCCTCCGGACCGTACCCCTCACTCCATGAGATACTGCAGCCCCCCACCCAATGCCTTGAATCCAGGATGGAACGGACCGAGTACGACGGTGCCCCCTCAATGTCCAGTGGGGGTGGAGGAACCTCCCGTACCTCAGACTCCTGGAGTGGACCAGCTACCACCGGCCTGAGGAGAGACACATGGAACGAGGGGTTAATACGGTAATCAGGAGGAAGCTGTAACCTATAACAAACCTCGTTCAATCTCCTCAGGACTTTAAATGGCCCCACAAACCGCCAACCCAGCTTCCGGCAGGGCAGGCGAAGGGGCAGGTTTCGGGTCGAGAGCCAGACCCGGTCCCCCGGTGCATACACCGGGGCCTCACTGCAGTGGTGGTCGGCGCTCGCCTTCTGTTGCCTGATAGCCCGTTGCAGGCGTACATGGGAAGCGTTCCAGGTCTCCTCCGAGCGCCGAAACCAGTCATCCACCGCAGGTGCCTCGATCTGGCTCTGATGCCATGGTGCCAGGACCGGCTGAACCTAACACACACTGAAATGGAGAAAGGTTAGTGGAGGAGTGGCGGAAGGAGTTTTGGGCCATCTCTGCCCAGGGGATGAGAACCGACCACTCCCCCGGTCAGTCCTGGCAATAGGACCGCAGAAACTTACCCACATCCTGGTTTACTCTCTCCACCTGCCCATTACTCTCGGGGTGAAACCCTGAGGTCAGGCTGACCGAGACCCCCAGACGTTCCATGAACGCCCTCCAGACCCTTGAGGTGAACTGGGAACCCCGATCAGACACTATATCCTCAGGTACCCCGTAGTGCTGGAAGATGTGTGTAAATAGGGCCTCCGCAGTCTGTAGGGCCGTAGGGAGACCGGGCAAAGGAATGAGATGGCAGGACTTTAAAAAAAGATCCACAACGACCAGGATTGTGGTGTTCCCTTGTGACGGGGGAAGGTCCGTAACGAAATCCACCGATAGGTGTGACCACGGCCGTTGTGGAACGGGTAGGGGTTGTAATTTCCCTCTGGGCAGGTGTCTAGGTGCCTTGTACTGGGCGCACACCGAGCAGGAGGAAACATAAACCCTCACGTCCTTAGCTAAAGTAGGCCACCAGTACTTCCCACTAAGAGGAAAGGGTGTTTAGCCCCCTCAAGCCAATGCCTCCACGCTTTCAGAGCCTGGATAACAGCTAACAGCTCCCGGTCCCCCACATCATAGTTGTGCTCCGCCGGGCTGAGCTTCTTCGAAAAGAAAGCACAGGGGCGGAGCTTTGGTGGCGTACCCGAGCGCTGAGACAGTACAGCTCCTATCCCAGCCTCGGACGCGTCCACCTCAACCTTGAATGCTAAGGATGGATCCGGATGAGCCAGCACAGGAGCCGAGGTAAACACGACCTTCAGGTGACCAAAAGCCCTGTCCGCCTCAGCTGACCACTGCAGTCGCACCGGTCCCCCCTTCAGCAAGGAGGTAATGGGAGCCGCTACCTGACCAAAGCCCCGGATAAACCTCCAGTAGTAGTTGGCAAAACCTAAGAATCGCTGCACCTCCTTAACCGTGGTTGGAGTCGGCCAATTACGCACGGCTGAAATGCGGTCATTCTCCATCTCCATCCCTGACGCGGACAGGCGGTACCCTAGGAAGGAGACGGACTGTTGAAAGATCAAACATTTCTCCGCCTTGACGTACAGGTCATGTTCCAACAGTCGACCAAGCACCTTGTGCACCAGGGACACATGCTTTGCTCGTGTAGCGGAGTATATGAGAATATCATCTATATACACCACTACACCCTGCCTGTGCAGGTCCCTGAAAATCTCATCGACAAAGGATTGGAAGACTGATGGAGCATTCATCAACCCGTACGGCATGACGAGGTACTCATAGTGCCCAGAGGTGGTACTAAATGCCGTCTTCCACTCATCCCCCTCCCCGATACGCACCAGGTTGTACGCGCTCCTGAGATCCAAGAAGCGCGCCCTGTGAAATGACTCCATCACACTAGCAATGAGAGGTAGTGGATAACTGTACTTCACAGTGATCTGATTGAGACCGTGGTAGTCAATGCACGGGCATAAACCTCCATCCTTCTTCTTCACAAAAAATAAACTTGAGGAGGCAGGTGAAGTGGAAGGCCGAATGTATCCCTGTCCCAGAGATTCGGAGACATATGTTTCCATAGCCGCCATCTCCTCCTGTGACAGAGGATACACGTGACTCCGGGGAAGTGCAGCGCCTACCCGGATATTTATCGCACAATCCCGTGTCGATGGGGTGGTAATTGAGTTTGGACTTTCCACCGTAGTTGCACCTATGGAAACACCTACACACTTCCGAGCACTGACGTGACCATCCCCTTGAGAGCCCTCTGTTGCCACGAAATAGTGGGGTCATGAGAGGTTAACCAGGGAAGCCCCAACACCACTGGGAACGCAGGAGAATCAATCAGAAAGAGACTAATTCTCTCCTCATGACCCTCCTGCGTTTTCATCCAGAGTGGAGCTGTGACCTCCCTAATCAGGCCTGACCCTAAAGGGCGACTATCTAAGGCATGTACAGGGAAGGGCACATCAACTGGCACAATAGGAATCCCTAATCTACGGGCAAATATACAATCAATAAAGTTCCCAGCTGCGCCTGAATCTACGAGCGCCTTATGCTGGGTATGCGGGGAAAACTCAGGAAATTCTATGTCAATACACGTGCGCAACAGGGAGCTCTGGGTGATTCGGGTGCCTACACACCTGGGAAGGTCCACCAGTGCTCTGCCTGCTGCCTCGACTCCCTGAGGAACCTTCCCAGCACCGACCAGCAGTGTGTCCTCTGCGGCCACAGTTGGTGCAGGAAACGGGCCCCCCTTCCGGTCTCCCTGAGAGCAGCACCTCCGAGCTCCATCGGTGTAGGGTCGGAGGCGCTGGAATGAACGGACCCCAATCCGGACGTCCGCGGGTGGCCAACAGGTTATCCAGATGTATCGATAAATCCACCAGCTGGTCCAGGTTAAGGGTGGTGTCCCTGCAGGCCAGTTCCCGACGAACGTCCTCCCGTAGGCTAGTGCACCATCTTCATAGTGCACCAACGCCGCGTCTATTCCTCCCCACTTGGCGTTGGCGCACTCGAGCGCTCTCCCCGACAGACAGGAGATGAGGGCGGACACGCTCTCGTATCCCGAGGGAGCCGGGTGGATGGTCGCCAGATAGAGCTCTACCTGGAGCAGGAAACCCTGGCACCCGGCAGCTGTACCGTCATATGCCCTCAGGAGCGAGAGCCGAATCCCACTGGACCCAGGTGACGAAGCGGTGGACAGCGGTGTGGGCTGCTGGGTAGTTGGAGGAGGTGTAGGAAAACCCCCTCTCTCCCATCGCTCCATAGTGTTCAACACGCGATCCATAGCTGTGCCGAGAGTCTGGATCATGGTCGCTTGCTGCTGGACGCGTTCCTCCACTGATCCGGAAGGAATGAATTTACCTGCTGACGTGTTTCTGTCAGGCGTCAGTGTGTAGCGGTAGGACAGAGTCAGGCGCAGGACACAGAGCTAGTAGACAACTTACTTTGCTCGTGAAAATAAATGAACATAAACTCCACGCAGGGAGGACAAATACCGCTCACCAGTCGATGACACCAAACATAGAACAAACAAGCACACAACACAGTGGGAGCCAGAGGGTTAAATAGGGAACAAATCATAGACATAATGGGAACCAGGTGTGTTCAATAAAGACAAAACAAGTAGAACACAGAAACATAGATCGGTGGCAGCTAGTACTCCGGTGATGACGAACGCCGAAGCCTGCCCGAGCAAGGAGGAGGGGCAGCCTCGGCTGAATTTGTGACATAGGGTTAGGGTTAGGGTTATTAATAGGGTTAGGGTTATTATAAGGGTTAGGGTTATTATCAGGGTTATGGTTATTATTAGGGTTATTATCAGGGTTAGGGTTATTATTAGGGTTAGGGATGTTATTTGGGTTATTATTAGGGTTAGGGTTATTATTAGGGTTAGGGTTGTTATCAGGGTTAGGGTTATTATTAGGGTTAGGGTTATTATTAGGGTTAGGGTTATTATTAGGGTTAGGGTTATTATTATTATTATTAGGGTTAGGGTTATTATCATGGTTAGGGTTATTATTAGGGTTAGGGTTATTATTAGGGTTAGGGTTATTATTATTATTATTATTATTAGGGTTAGGGATGTTATTTGGGTTATTATTAGGGTTAGGGTTATTATTAGGGTTAGGGTTGTTATCAGGGTTAGGGTTATTATTAGGGTTAGGGTTAGGGATGTTATTTGGGTTATTATTAGGGTTAGGGTTATTATTAGGGTTAGGGTTGTTATCAGGGTTAGGGTTATTATTAGGGTTAGGGTTGTTATCAGGGTTAGGGTTATTATTAGGGTTAGGGTTATTATTAGAGTTAGGGTTATTATTAGGGTTAGGGTTATTATTAGGGTCAGGGTTATTATTAGGGTCAGGGTTATTATCAGGGTTAGGGTTATTATTAGGGTTATTGTCATTATTAGGGTCAGGGTTATTCTCATTATTAGTACAACTGACTGATGTTCAGTTTGAACTCTGACTCATATGTTCAGCAGAGTATCCTCCAGACAGACTGACAGGAAGACTGACTCCACAGCAACACAACCACCCCCAGCTCTACCATGACGACCCCCCCCAGCTCGTTCCAGCAGGAGCCCCTGACTCCCCCCAGACCTCCCCACTCCTCCTCCCTGAAGCCCAACCAGGTGGGTCAAGTGGTTCTGTATGGTGTACCCATCGTCTCCTTAGTGATAGACCATCAGGAGCGGCTGTGCCTGGCCCAGATCTCCAACACTTTACTGAAGAACTACAGCTATAACGAGATCCACAACCGCCGCGTGGCTCTGGGCATCACCTGTGTTCAGTGTACCCCCGTCCAGCTGGAGATCCTGAGGCGTGCTGGTGCCATGCCCATCTCCTCCCGCCGCTGCGGCATGATCACCAAGCGAGAGGCGGAGCGGCTGTGTAAGTCCTTCCTGGGGGAGAACAACCCCCCCAAACTGCCAGACAACTTTGCGTTCGACGTGTCACACGAGTGTGCCTGGGGTAGTCGTGGTAACTTCATCCCAGCGCGCTACAACAGCAGCAGAGCCAAGTGCATCAAGTGTTCCTACTGCAACATGTACTTCTCTCCTAACAAGTTCATCTTCCACTCTCACCGTACTCCTGAAGCCAAGTACACCCAGCCGGACGCTGCTAACTTCAACTCCTGGAGACGCCACCTGAAGCTGTCAGATAAAACCCCTGCTGATGACCTGGCGTTCGCCTGGGAGGACGTGAAGGCCATGTTTAATGGTGGCAGCAGAAAACGGTGTCTGCCTTCATCTCACTGCTCCCCCATGGGGCCGGGGAAGGTTGTGAACTCTGGTCTGCCACACATGATGACCCCTGACCTGGTCCAGAAGAGGAGCCGCTTCGAGGAGGAGGAGGAGGACCTGGATGGAAGCAGCCTGTCTCCCCATAAGAACCCACGCAGCTACCCGGTGATCCCTGTGCCCAGTAAAGGGTTTGGCATGCTGCAGAATTTCCCCCCCACCTCCATGTTCCCCAGCCCCTACTCCTTCCCAGCCTTCAGCCTCTGTCAGCAGAAGAAAGATGACAGTGAGGTGGCTGGAGGACAGAAGAACGCTGGTCTGTCAGGTCTGCTATGGCCCGGTCGTAAAGACACCTTCTATCCTCCGTTCTGCATGTTCTGGCCCCCTAGGGCCGCTGGGGGCCTCCCGGTGCCCACCTACTTGCAGCCACAGCCCTCCGTCAACACTCTGTCCTCATTGGCTGAGAGCCCCTCCCTCAGGCAGGCCTTCCTCAACCTATCAGAGCCCCCACACCCAGGGGCGGGGCTAGGAATGGGAGCCACACCCAGGTCAGGTCTGTTTGACCTTGACTCCTCCCCCCTGACCTCTGACCTGCGCCCTGTGACCTCAGAGGGCTGGCTGAAGGTGCTGGACACCCCGTCTCTCCAAGCCAGGAAAGCCTACTACCACTCAGCCTTCCGACCTGTCGTCAAGGATGCAGAGAGCATTGCCAAGCTCCATGGCAACCTGGAGGAGTTTGGGTCGGAGCTCAACCTGTCCCCTGCCACCAGCTGCAGCTATGCCTCTGAGAGCGGAGGAGAGGGGGAGGGAGAGGGAGGAGAGAGTGAGGAGGAAGGAGAGGTGGATGTAGAGACCAAGCAGGATGAAGAGGAGGAGGAACGCTTCAACAGACCAACCCCACCACAGACACACAGCAGCCTGCACCTCCGAGGAGAGAAAGAGGCTGTCACCTTCCCCTGCAGCCCTGCAGATCCCAGCCAGGACCAGAGCAGCACTAGCCTGCCTGCCTCTCCCCCTGCTCCCCCGGCCAGCCTCACACTCCCTCTCCCCAGCCCCACACACACCCCACTGCCACTGGAGGACCACGGCTACAAACATGCAAAAGTAAGGCACTTTAATTATTATTTAAATGGCGCTGTAGGCTGGCTGATGTAATATGCATAAAGAGATCGATATCAGCATCTCCCTGAAGAAATGAAACATCCACAGTGCTCTGATCCCTGCTAATAAGAACAGTCCAGTATTGTTTAATGGTCACATTATGTCTGTTCTCTCCTTGTCCCTTTCTAATCTGGAACCTGTCGACTCCACATTAACAAGGCTAAGGGAGGTGGTCCCCAACCAGGGGAACAGTCCTGTTGTACTAATACAAGGCAGGAGACATTCACAGACTAATAGTAACACTAATGAAGAGACATTCACAGACTAACAGTAACATTATGAAGAGACATTCACAGACTAATAGTAACACTAATGAAGAGACATTCACAGTCTAACAGTAACATTATGAAGAGACATTCACAGACTAACAGTAACATTATGAAGAGACATTCACAGACTAACAGTAACATTATGAAGAGACATTCACAGACTAACAGTAACATTATGAAGAGACATTCACAGACTAACAGTAACATTATGAAGAGACATTCACAGTCTAACAGTAACATTATGAAGAGACATTCACAGACTAACAGTAACATTATGAAAAGACATTCACAGACTAACAGTAACATTATGAAGAGACATTCACAGTCTAACAGTAACATTATGAAGAGACATTCACAGACTAACAGTAACATTATGAAGAGACATTCACAGACTAACAGTAACATTATGAAGAGACATTCACAGACTAACAGTAACATTATGAAGAGACATTCACAGACTAACAGTAACATTATGAAGAGACATTCACAGTCTAACAGTAAACATTATGAAGAGACATTCACAGACTAACAGTAACATTATGAAGAGACATTCACAGTCTAACAGTAACATTATGAAGAGACATTCACAGACTAACAGTAACATTATGAAGAGACATTCACAGTCTAACAGTAACATTATGAAGAGACATTCACAGACTAACAGTAACATTATGAAGAGACATTCACAGACTAACAGTAACATTATGAAGAGACATTCACAGACTAACAGTAACATTATGAAGAGACATTCACAGACTAACAGTAACATTATGAAGAGACATTCACAGACTAACAGTAACATTATGAAGAGACATTCACAGACTAACAGTAACACTAATGAAGAGACATTCACAGTCTAACAGTAACATTATGAAAAGACATTCACAGACTAACAGTAACATTATGAAGAGACATTCACAGTCTAACAGTAACATTATGAAGAGACATTCACAGACTAACAGTAACATTATGAAGAGACATTCACAGACTAACAGTAACATTATGAAGAGACATTCACAGTCTAACAGTAACATTATGAAGAGACATTCACAGACTAACAGTAACATTATGAAGAGACATTCACAGACTAACAGTAACATTATGAAGAGACATTCACAGACTAACAGTAACATTATGAAGAGACATTCACAGACTAACAGTAACATTATGAAGAGACATTCACAGTCTAACAGTAACATTATGAAGAGACATTCACAGACTAACAGTAACATTATGAAGAGACATTCACAGTCTAACAGTAACATTATGAAAAGACATTCACAGTCTAACAGTAACATTATGAAGAAACATTCACAGACGAACAGTAACATTATGAAGAGACATTCACAGTCTAATAGTAACATTATGAAGAGACATTCACAGTCTAACAGTAACATTATGAAGAGACATTCACAGTCTAACAGTAACATTATGAAGAGACATTCACAGTCTAACAGTAACATTATGAAGAGACATTCACAGTCTAACAGTAACATTATGAAGAGTGGGACATTCACAGACTAACAGTAACATTATGAAGAGACATTCACAGACTAACAGTAACATTATGAAGAGACATTCACAGTTAACAGTAACATTATGAAGAGACATTCACAGACTAAACAGTAACATTATGAAGAGACATTCACAGACTAACAGTAACATTATGAAGAGACATTCACAGTCTAACAGTAAACATTATGAAGAGACATTCACAGACTAACAGTAACATTATGAAGAGACATTCACAGTCTAACAGTAACCTTATGAAGAGACATTCACAGTCTAACAGTAACATTATGAAGAAACATTCACAGACGAACAGTAACATTATGAAGAGACATTCACAGACTAACAGTAACATTATGAAGAGACATTCACAGACTAACAGTAACATTATGAAGAGACATTCACAGTCTAACAGTAACATTATGAAGAGACATTCACAGACTAACAGTAACATTATGAAGAGACATTCACAGTCTAACAGTAACATTATGAAGAGACATTCACAGTCTAATAGTAACACTAATGAGGGAGACATTCACAGTCTAATATTAACACTAATGAAGAGACATTCACAGTCTAACAGTAACATTATGAAGAGACATTCACAGTCTAACAGTAACATTATGAAGAGACATTCACAGTCTAACAGTAACATTATGAAGAGACATTCACAGTCTAACAGTAACATTATGAAGAGACATTCACAGTCTAACAGTAACATTATGAAGAGACATTCACAGACTAACAGTAACATTATGAAGAGACATTCACAGTCTAATAGTAACACTAATGAGGGAGAAATTCACAGTCTAATATTAACACTAATGAAGAGACATTCACAGACTAACAGTAACACTAATGAAGAGACATTCACAGACTAACAGTAACACTAATGAAGAGACATTCACAGACTAACAGTAACATTATGAAGAGACATTCACAGTCTAACAGTAACATTATGAAGAGATATTCACAGTCTAACAGTAACATTATGAAGAGACATTCACAGTCTAACAGTAACATTATGAAGAGACATTCACAGACTAACAGTAACATTATGAAGAGTCATTTACAGACTAACAGTAACATTATGAAGAGACCTTCACAGACTAACAGTAACATTATGAAGAGACATTCACAGACTAACAGTAACATTATGAAGAGACATTCACAGACTAACAGTAACATTATGAAGAGACATTCACAGTCTAACAGTAACATTATGAAGAGACATTCACAGACTAACAGTAACATTATGAAGAGACATTCACAGACTAACAGTAACATTATGAAGAGACATTCACAGACTAACAGTAACATTATGAAGAGACATTCACAGTCTAACAGTAACATTATGAAGAGACATTCACAGTCTAACAGTAACATTATGAAGAGTCATTCACAGACTAACAGAAACATTATGAAGAGACATTCACAGTCTAACAGTAACATTATGAAGAGACATTCACATTCTAACAGTAACATTATGAAGAGACATTCACAGACTAACAGTAACATTATGAAGAGACATTCACAGACTAACAGTAACATTATGAAGAGACATTCACAGACTAACAGTAACATTACGAAGAGACATTCACAGACTAACAGTAACATTATGAAGAGACATTCACAGTCTAATAGTAACACTAATGAGGGAGACATTCACAGTCTAATATTAACACTAATGAAGAGACATTCACAGACTAACAGTAACACTAATGAAGAGACATTCACAGACTAACAGTAACACTAATGAAGAGACATTCACAGACTAACAGTAACATTATGAAGAGACATTCACAGTCTAACAGTAACATTACGAAGAGATATTCACAGTCTAACAGTAACATTATGAAGAGACATTCACAGTCTAACAGTAACATTATGAAGAGACATTCACAGACTAACAGTAACATTATGAAGAGATATTCACAGACTAACAGTAACATTATGAAGAGACATTCACAGACTAACAGTAACATTATGAAGAGACATTCACAGTCTAACAGTAACATTATGAAGAGACATTCACAGTCTAACAGTAACATTATGAAGAGACATTCACAGTCTAACAGTAACATTATGAAGAGACATTCACAGTCTAACAGTAACATTATGAAGAGACATTCACAGACTAACAGTAACATTATGAAGAGACATTCACAGACTAACAGTAACATTATGAAGAGACATTCACAGTCTAACAGTAACATTATGAAGAGACATTCACAGTCTAACAGTAACATTATGAAGAGACATTCACAGACTAACAGTAACATTATGAAGAGACATTCACAGTCTAACAGTAACATTACGAAGAGACATTCACAGTCTAACAGTAACATTATGAAGAAACATTCACAGACTAACAGTAACATTATGAAGAGACATTCACAGTCTAACAGTAACATTATGAAGAGACATTCACAGTCTAACAGTAACATTATGAAGAGACATTCACAGACTAACAGTAACATTATGAAGAGACATTCACAGTCTAACAGTAACATTATGAAGAGACATTCACAGTCTAACAGTAACATTATGAAGAGACATTCACAGTCTAACAGTAACATTATGAAGAGACATTCACAGACTAACAGTAACATTATGAAGAGACATTCACAGTCTAACAGTAACATTATGAAGAGACATTCACAGTCTAACAGTAACATTATGAAGAGACATTCACAGTCTAACAGTAACATTATGAAGAGACATTCACAGTCTAACAGTAACATTATGAAGAGACATTCACAGACTAACAGTAACATTATGAAGAGACATTCACAGTCTAACAGTAACATTATGAAGAGACATTCACAGTCTAATAGTAACACTAATGAGGGAGACATTCACAGTCTAATATTAACACTAATGAAGAGACATTCACAGTCTAACAGTAACACTAATGAAGAGACATTCACAGACTAACAGTAACATTATGAAGAGACATTCACAGTCTAATAGTAACATTATGAAGAGACATTCACAGTCTAACAGTAACATTATGAAGAGACATTCACAGACTAACAGTAACATTATGAAGAGACATTCACAGACTAACAGTAACATTATGAAGAGACATTCACAGACTAACAGTAACATTATGAAGAGACATTCACAGACTAACAGTAACATTATGAAGAGACATTCACAGTCTAATAGTAACACTAATGAGGGAGACATTCACAGTCTAATATTAACACTAATGAAGAGACATTCACAGACTAACAGTAACACTAATGAAGAGACATTCACAGACTAACAGTAACACTAATGAAGAGACATTCACAGACTAACAGTAACATTATGAAGAGACATTCACAGTCTAACAGTAACATTATGAAGAGACATTCACAGACTAACAGTAACATTATGAAGAGACATTCACAGACTAACAGTAACATTATGAAGAGACATTCACAGACTAACAGTAACATTATGAAGAGACATTCACAGACTAACAGTAACATTATGAAGAGACATTCACAGACTAACAGTAACATTATGAAGAGACATTCACAGTCTAACAGTAACATTATGAAGAGACATTCACAGACTAACAGTAACATTATGAAGAGACATTCACAGACTAACAGTAACATTATGAAGAGACATTCACAAACTAACAGTAACATTATGAAGAGACATTCACAGTCTAACAGTAACATTATGAAGAGACATTCACAGTCTAACAGTAACATTATGAAGAGACATTCACAGACTAACAGAAACATTATGAAGAGACATTCACAGTCTAACAGTAACATTATGAAGAGACATTCACAGTCTAACAGTAACATTATGAAGAGACATTCACAGACTAACAGTAACATTATGAAGAGACATTCACAGTCTAACAGTAACATTATGAAGAGACATTCACAGACTAACAGTAACATTATGAAGAGACATTCACAGACTAACAGTAACATTATGAAGAGACATTCACAGTCTAACAGTAACATTATGAAGAGACATTCACAGTCTAACAGTAACATTATGAAGAGACATTCACAGACTAACAGTAACATTATGAAGAGACATTCACAGTCTAACAGTAACATTATGAAGAGACATTCACAGTCTAACAGTAACATTATGAAGAGACATTCACAGACTAACAGTAACATTATGAAGAGACATTCACAGTCTAACAGTAACATTATGAAGAGACATTCACAGTCTAACAGTAACATTATGAAGAGACATTCACAGACTAACAGTAACATTATGAAGAGACATTCACAGTCTAACAGTAACATTATGAAGAGACATTCACAGTCTAACAGTAACATTATGAAGAGACATTCACAGACTAACAGTAACATTATGAAGAGACATTCACAGTCTAACAGTAACATTATGAAGAGACATTCACAGTCTAACAGTAACATTATGAAGAGACATTCACAGTCTAACAGTAACATTATGAAGAGACATTCACAGTCTAACAGTAACATTATGAAGAGACATTCACAGACTAACAGTAACATTATGAAGAGACATTCACAGTCTAACAGTAACATTATGAAGAGACATTCACAGTCTAACAGTAACATTATGAAGAGACATTCACAGTCTAACAGTAACATTATGAAGAGACATTCACAGTCTAACAGTAACATTATGAAGAGACATTCACAGTCTAACAGTAACATTATGAAGAGACATTCACAGACTAACAGTAACATTATGAAGAGACATTCACAGTCTAACAGTAACATTATGAAGAGACATTCACAGTCTAATAGTAACACTAATGAGGGAGACATTCACAGTCTAATATTAACACTAATGAAGAGACATTCACAGTCTAACAGTAACACTAATGAAGAGACATTCACAGACTAACAGTAACATTATGAAGAGACATTCACAGTCTAATAGTAACATTATGAAGAGACATTCACAGTCTAACAGTAACATTATGAAGAGACATTCACAGACTAACAGTAACATTATGAAGAGACATTCACAGACTAACAGTAACATTATGAAGAGACATTCACAGACTAACAGTAACATTATGAAGAGACATTCACAGACTAACAGTAACATTATGAAGAGACATTCACAGTCTAATAGTAACACTAATGAGGGAGACATTCACAGTCTAATATTAACACTAATGAAGAGACATTCACAGACTAACAGTAACACTAATGAAGAGACATTCACAGACTAACAGTAACACTAATGAAGAGACATTCACAGACTAACAGTAACATTATGAAGAGACATTCACAGTCTAACAGTAACATTATGAAGAGACATTCACAGACTAACAGTAACATTATGAAGAGACATTCACAGTCTAACAGTAACATTATGAAGAGACATTCACAGACTAACAGTAACATTATGAAGAGACATTCACAGACTAACAGTAACATTATGAAGAGACATTCACAAACTAACAGTAACATTATGAAGAGACATTCACAGTCTAACAGTAACATTATGAAGAGACATTCACAGACTAACAGAAACATTATGAAGAGACATTCACAGTCTAACAGTAACATTATGAAGAGACATTCACAGTCTAACAGTAACATTATGAAGAGACATTCACAGACTAACAGTAACATTATGAAGAGACATTCACAGACTAACAGTAACATTATGAAGAGACATTCACAGACTAACAGTAACATTATGAAGAGACATTCACAGTCTAATAGTAACACTAATGAGGGAGACATTCACAGTCTAACAGTAACACTAATGAAGAGACATTCACAGACTAACAGTAACACTAATGAAGAGACATTCACAGACTAACAGTAACATTATGAAGAGACATTCACAGTCTAACAGTAACATTATGAAGAGATATTCACAGTCTAACAGTAACATTATGAAGAGACATTCACAGTCTAACAGTAACATTATGAAGAGACATTCACAGACTAACAGAAACATTATGAAGAGATATTCACAGACTAACAGTAACATTATGAAGAGACATTCACAGACTAACAGTAACATTATGAAGAGACATTCACAGACTAACAGTAACATTATGAAGAGACATTCACAGACTAACAGTAACATTATGAAGAGACATTCACAGACTAACAGTAACATTATGAAGAGACATTCACAGTCTAACAGTAACATTATGAAGAGACATTCACAGTCTAACAGTAACATTATGAAGAGACATTCACAGTCTAACAGTAACATTATGAAGAGACATTCACAGACTAACAGTAACATTATGAAGAGACATTCACAGACTAACAGTAACATTATGAAGAGACATTCACAGTCTAACAGTAACATTATGAAGAGACATTCACAGACTAACAGTAACATTATGAAGAGACATTCACAGACTAACAGTAACATTATGAAGAGACATTCACAGACTAACAGTAACATTATGAAGAGACATTCACAGACTAACAGTAACATTATGAAGAGACATTCACAGTCTAACAGTAACACTAATGAAGAGACATTCACAGTCTAATAGTAACACTTATGAAGAGACATTCACAGACTAACAGTAACACTAATGAAGAGACATTCACAGACTAACAGTAACACTAATGAAGAGACATTCACAGACTAACAGTAACATAATGAAGAGACATTCACAGTCTAACAGTAACATTATGAAGAGACATTCACAGACTAACAGTAACATTATGAAGAGACATTCACAGTCTAACAGTAACATTATGAAGAGACATTCACAGACTAACAGTAACATTATGAAGAGACATTCACAGACTAACAGTAACATTATGAAGAGACATTCACAGACTAACAGTAACATTATGAAGAGACATTCACAGTCTAACAGTAACATTATGAAGAGACATTCACAGACTAACAGTAACATTATGAAGAGACATTCACAGTCTAACAGTAACATTATGAAGAGACATTCACAGTCTAACAGTAACATTATGAAGAGACATTCACAGACTAACAGTAACATTATGAAGAGACATTCACAGACTAACAGTAACATTATGAAGAGACATTCACAGTCTAACAGTAACATTATGAAGAGACATTCACAGACTAACAGTAACATTATGAAGAGACATTCACAGTCTAACAGTAACATTATGAAGAGACATTCACAGACTAACAGTAACATTATGAAGAGACATTCACAGACTAACAGTAACATTATGAAGAGACATTCACAGACTAACAGTAACATTATGAAGAGACATTCACAGTCTAACAGTAACATTATGAAGAGACATTCACAGTCTAACAGTAACATTATGAAGAGACATTCACAGACTAACAGTAACATTATGAAGAGACATTCACAGACTAACAGTAACATTATGAAGAGACATTCACAGACTAACAGTAACATTATGAAGAGACATTCACAGTCTAACAGTAACATTATGAAGAGACATTCACAGACTAACAGTAACATTATGAAGAGACATTCACAGACTAACAGTAACATTATGAAGAGACATTCACAGTCTAACAGTAACATTATGAAGAGACATTCACAGTCTAACAGTAACATTATGAAGAGACATTCACAGTCTAACAGTAACATTATGAAGAGACATTCACAGACTAACAGTAACATTATGAAGAGACATTCACAGTCTAACAGTAACATTATGAAGAGACATTCACAGTCTAACAGTAACACTAATGAAGAGACATTCACAGTCTAACAGTAACACTAATGAAGAGACATTCACAGACTAACAGTAACATTATGAAGAGACATTCACAGTCTAACAGTAACATTATGAAGAGACATTCACAGACTAACAGTAACATTATGAAGAGACATTCACAGTCTAACAGTAACATTATGAAGAGACATTCACAGTCTAACAGTAACATTATGAAGAGACATTCACAGACTAACAGTAACATTATGAAAGAGACATTCACAGACTAACAGTAACATTATGAAGAGACATTCACAGTCTAACAGTAACATTATGAAGAGACATTCACAGACTAACAGAAACATTATGAAGAGACATTCACAGTCTAACAGTAACATTATGAAGAGACATTCACAGTCTAACAGTAACATTATGAAGAGACATTCACAGACTAACAGTAACACTAATGAAGAGACATTCACAGTCTAAACAGTAACATTATGAAGAGACATTCACAGTCTAACAGTAACATAATGAAGAGACATTCACAGACTAACAGTAACATTATGAAGAGACATTCACAGTCTAACAGTAACATTATGAAGAGACATTCACAGTCTAACAGTAACATTATGAAGAGACATTCACAGTCTAACAGTAACATTATGAAGAGACATTCACAGACTAACAGTAACATTATGAAGAGACATTCACAGACTAACAGTAACATTATGAAGAGACATTCACAGTCTAACAGTAACATTATGAAGAGACATTCACAGACTAACAGTAACATTATGAAGAGACATTCACAGTCTAACAGTAACATTATGAAGAGACATTCACAGACTAACAGTAACATTATGAAGAGACATTCACAGACTAACAGTAACATTATGAAGAGACATTCACAGTCTAACAGTAACATTATGAAGAGACATTCACAGTCTAACAGTAACATTATGAAGAGACATTCACAGACTAACAGTAACATTATGAAGAGACATTCACAGACTAACAGTAACATTATGAAGAGACATTCACAGTCTAACAGTAACATTATGAAGAGACATTCACAGTCTAACAGTAACATTATGAAGAGACATTCACAGTCTAACAGTAACATTATGAAGAGACATTCACAGTCTAACAGTAACATTATGAAGAGACATTCACAGACTAACAGTAACATTATGAAGAGACATTCACAGTCTAACAGTAACATTATGAAGAGACATTCACAGACTAACAGTAACATTATGAAGAGACATTCACAGTCTAACAGTAACATTATGAAGAGACATTCACAGTCTAACAGTAACATTATGAAGAGACATTCACAGTCTAACAGTAACATTATGAAGAGACATTCACAGACTAACAGTAACATTATGAAGAGACATTCACAGTCTAACAGTAACATTATGAAGAGACATTCACAGTCTAATAGTAACACTAATGAGGGAGACATTCACAGTCTAATATTAACACTAATGAAGAGACATTCACAGACTAACAGTAACACTAATGAAGAGACATTCACAGACTAACAGTAACATTATGAAGAGACATTCACAGTCTAACAGTAACATTATGAAGAGACATTCACAGTCTAACAGTAACATTATGAAGAGACATTCACAGACTAACAGTCACATTATGAAGAGACATTCACAAACTAACAGTAACATTATGAAGAGACATTCACAGTCTAACAGTAACATTATGAAGAGACATTCACAGACTAACAGTAACATTATGAAGAGACATTCACAGACTAACAGTAACATTATGAAGAGACATTCACAGTCTAATAGTAACACTAATGAGGGAGACATTCACAGTCTAATATTAACACTAATGAAGAGACATTCACAGACTAACAGTAACACTAATGAAGAGACATTCACAGACTAACAGTAACACTAATGAAGAGACATTCACAGACTAACAGTAACATAATGAAGAGACATTCACAGTCTAACAGTAACACTAATGAAGAGACATTCACAGACTAACAGTAACACTAATGAAGAGACATTCACAGACTAACAGTAACATAATGAAGAGACATTCACAGTCTAACAGTAACATTATGAAGAGACATTCACAGACTAACAGTAACATTATGAAGAGACATTCACAGACTAACAGTAACATTATGAAGAGACATTCACAGACTAACAGTAACATTATGAAGAGACATTCACAGACTAACAGTAACATTATGAAGAGACATTCACAGACTAACAGTAACATTATGAAGAGACATTCACAGTCTAACAGTAACATTATGAAGAGACATTCACAGACTAACAGTAACATTATGAAGAGACATTCACAGACTAACAGTAACATTATGAAGAGACATTCACAGACTAACAGTAACATTATGAAGAGACATTCACAGTCTAACAGTAACATTATGAAGAGACATTCACAGTCTAACAGTAAACATTATGAAGAGACATTCACAGACTAACAGTAACATTATGAAGAGACATTCACAGTCTAACAGTAACATTATGAAGAGACATTCACAGTCTAACAGTAACATTATGAAGAGACATTCACAGACTAACAGTAACATTATGAAGAGACATTCACAGACTAACAGTAACATTATGAAGAGACATTCACAGACTAACAGTAACATTATGAAGAGGACATTCACAGTCTAACAGTAACATTATGAAGAGACATTCACAGTCTAACAGTAACATTATGAAGAGACATTCACAGACTAACAGTAACATTATGAAGAGACATTCACAGTCTAACAGTAACATTATGAAGAGACATTCACAGTCTAACAGTAACATTATGAAGAGACATTCACAGTCTAACAGTAACATTATGAAGAGACATTCACAGTCTAACAGTAACATTATGAAGAGACATTCACAGACTAACAGTAACATTATGAAGAGACATTCACAGTCTAACAGTAACATTATGAAGAGACATTCACAGTCTAACAGTAACATTATGAAGAGACATTCACAGTCTAACAGTAACATTATGAAGAGACATTCACAGACTAACAGTACATTATGAAGAGACATTCACAGTCTAACAGTAACATTATGAAGAGACATTCACAGACTAACAGTAACATTATGGAAGAGACATTCACAGACTAACAGTAACATTATGAAGAGACATCACAGCTAACAGTAACACTAATGAATGAGACATTTCACAGTCCTAATCAGTAACACTAATGAACTGAGACATCTCAGAACTAACAGTAACACTAAGAAGAGACATTCACAGACTAACAGTAACACTATGAAGAGACATTCACAGACTAACAGTAACATAATGAAGAGGACATTCACAGACTAACAGTAACACTAATGAAGAGACATTCACAGACTAACAGTAACACAATTGAAGGAGACATTCACAGTCCTAACAGTAACAATATATGTAAGAGACATTCACAGGACTAACAGTAACATTATGAAGAGACAATTTCACAGTCTAACAGTAACATTATGAAGAGACATTCACAGAACTAACAGTAAACATTATGAAGAGACATTCACAGTCTAACAGTAACATTATGAAGAGACATTCACAGTCTAACAGTAACATTATGAAGAGACATTCACAGACTAACAGTAACCATTATGAAGAGACATTCACAGACTAACAGTAACATTATGAAGAGACATTCACAGACTAACAGTAACATTATGAAGAGACATTCACAGTCTAACAGTAACATTATGAAGAGACATTCACAGACTAACAGTAACATTATGAAGAGACATTCACAGACTAACAGTAACATTATGAAGAGACATTCACAGACTAACAGTAACATTATGACCGAGACATTCACAGACTAACAGTAACATTATGAAGAGACATTCACAGTCTAACAGTAACATTATGAAGAGACATTTCACAGTCTAACAGTAACATTATGAAGAGACATTCACAGTCTAACAGTAACATTATGAAGAGACATTCACAGTCTAACAGTAACATTATGAAGAGACATTCACAGACTAACAGTAACATTATGAAGAGACATTCACAGACTAACAAGTAACATTATGAAGAGACATTCACAGTCTAACAGTAACATTATGAAGAGACATTCACAGTCTAACAGTAACATTATGAAGAGACATTCACAGTCTAACAGTAACATTATGAAGAGACATTCACAGTCTAACAGTAACATTATGAAGAGACATTCACAGACTAACAGTAACATTATGAAGAGACATTCACAGTCTAACAGTAACATTATGAAGAGACATTCACAGTCTAACAGTAACATTATGAAGAGACATTCACAGTCTAACAGTAACATTATGAAGAGACATTCACAGACTAACAGTAACACTTATGAAGAGACATTCACAGTCTAACAGTAACATTATGAAGAGACATTCACAGTCTAACAGTAACATTATGAAGAGACATTCACAGTCTAACAGTAACATATATGAAGAGACATTCACAGTCTAACAGTAACATTATGAAGAGACATTCACAGACTAACAGAAACATTATGAAGAGATATTCACAGACTAACAGTAAACATTATGAAGAGACATTCACAGACTAACAGTAACATTATGAAGAGACATTCACAGACTTCTAACAGTAACATTATAGAAGAGACATTCACAGACTAACAGTAACATTATGAAGAGACATTCACAGGACTAACAGTAACATTATGAAGAGACATTCACAGTCTAACAGTAACATTATGAAGAGACATTCACAGTCTAACAGTAACATTATGAAGAGACATTCACAGTCTAACAGTAACATTATGAAGATAAGACATTCACAGACTAACAGTAACATTATGAAGAGACAGTCACAGACTAACGTAACATTATGAAGAGACATTCACAGTCTAACAGTAACATTATGAAGAGACATTCACAGTCTAACAGTAACATTATGGGGGGTCTAAACAGTAACATTACGAAGAGACATTCACAGTCTAACAGTAACATTATGGAAGAAACATTCACAGTCTAACTAGTAACATTATGAAGAGATCAGTTCTACAGTAACATATGAGATCAAGTAAGTAACATTATGAAGAGACATTCACAGTCTAACAGTAACATTACTGAAGAGACATTCACAGTCTAACAGTAACATTATGAAAGAGACATTCACAGTCTAACAGTAACATTATGGAAGAGACATTCAGTATCAGTACATATGAGATCAGTAGACATTATGAAGAGACATTCACAGTCTAACAGTAACATTATGAAGAGACAGTCACAGCCTAACAGTAACTTTATGAAGAGACATTCACAGTCTAAACAGTAACATTATGAAGAGATCCATTCACAGTCTAACAGTAACATTATGAAGAGACATTCACAGTCTAACAGTATACATTATGAAGAGACTTTCCAGACCTAACAGAAACATTTAGAAGAGACATACACAAGTCTAACAGTAACATTATGAAGAGGACCATTTCACAGTCTATAGTATCACTAATGAGGGGCTACATTCACAGTCTAATATTAACATTCTAATGAAGAGACATTCACAGTCTAACAGAACACTATTGATGAGACATTCACAGACTAACAGTAACATTATGAAGAGAACATTCACAGTCTACAGTAGTAACATATGAAGAGACAATTCACAGTCTAAACAGTAACATTATGAAGAGAATCACAGTTCACAGTACATTTTGAGGAGAATCAGAAACGTACATTATGAAGAGACATTCACAGTCTAACAGTAACATTATGAAGAGACATTCACAGTCTAACAGTAACATTATGAAGAGGACATTCACAGTCTAATCAGTAACACTAATGAGAGACATTCACAGGTCTAACAGTAAACACTAATGAAGAGACATTCACAGACTAACAGTAACATTATGAAGAGACATTCCACAGTCTAAAAGTAACACTAATGAAGAGACATTCACAGTCTAACAGGTAACATTAAGAAGAGACATTCACAGACTAACAGTAACATAATGAAGAGACATTCACAGACTAACAGTAACACTTATGAAGAGACATTCACAGACTAACAGTAACTTATGATGAGACATTCACAAGTCTACAGTAACATATATGAAGAGACATTCACAGTCTAACAGTAACATTATGAAGAGACATTCACAGTCTAACAGTAACATTATGAAGAGACATTCACAGACTAACAGTAACATTATGAAGAGACATTCACAGACTAACAGTAACATTATGAAGAGACATTCACAGACTAACAGTAACATTATGAAGAGACATTCACAGACTAACAGTAACATTATGAAGAGACATTCACAGTCTAACAGTAACATTATGAAGAGACATTCACAGTCTAACAGTAACATTATGAAGAGACATTCACAGTCTACAGTAACATTAAGAGACATTCACAACTACAGTAACATTATGAAGAGACATTCACAGACTAACAGTAACATTATGAAGAGACATTCACAGACTAACAGTAACATTATGAAGAGACATTCACAGTCTAACAGTAACATTATGAAGAGACATTCACAGTCTAACAGTAACATTATGAAGAGACATTCACAGACTAACAGAAACATTATGAAGAGACATTCACAGTCTAACAGTAACATTATGAAGAGACATTCACAGACTAACAGTAACATTATGAAGAGACATTCACAGTCTAACAGTAACATTATGAAGAGACATTCACAGTCTAACAGTAACATTATGAAGAAACATTCACAGACTAACAGTAACATTATGAAGAGACATTCACAGACTAACAGTAACATTATGAAGAGACATTCACAGACTAACAGTAACATTATGAAGAGACATTCACAGTCTAACAGTAACATTATGAAGAGACATTCACAGACTAACAGTAACATTATGAAGAGACATTCACAGTCTAACAGTAACTTTATGAAGAGACATTCACAGTCTAACAGTAACATTATGAAGAGACATTCACAGTCTAACAGTAACATTATGAAGAGACATTCACAGACTAACAGTAACATTATGAAGAGACATTCACAGTCTAACAGTAACATTATGAAGAGACATTCACAGACTAACAGTAACATTATGAAGAGACATTCACAGTCTAACAGTAACATTATGAAGAGACATTCACAGTCTAACAGTAACATTATGAAGAGACATTCACAGTCTAACAGTAACATTATGAAGAGACATTCACAGTCTAACAGTAACATTATGAAGAGACATTCACAGACTAACAGTAACATTATGAAGAGACATTCACAGTCTAACAGTAACATTATGAAGAGATATTCACAGTCTAACAGTAACATTATGAAGAGACATTCACAGTCTAACAGTAACATTATGAAGAGACATTCACAGTCTAACAGTAACATTATGAAAAGACATTCACAGTCTAACAGTAACATTATGAAAAGACATTCACAGACTAACAGTAACATTATGAAGAGACATTCACAGACTAACAGTAACATTATGAAGAGACATTCACAGTCTAACAGTAACATTATGAAGAGACATTCACAGTCTAACAGTAACATTATGAAGAGACATTCACAGTCTAACAGTAACATTATGAAGAGACATTCACAGTCTAACAGTAACATTATGAAAAGACATTCACAGACTAACAGTAACATTATGAAGAGACATTCACAGTCTAACAGTAACATTATGAAAAGACATTCACAGACTAACAGTAATAATACAGCTTGTCTGCGAATGCGATGATAGACGCATCCTTTATCATAAAGGGGATTTAGACGCATCCTTTATCATAAAGGGGATTTAGACGCATCCTTTATCATAAAGGGGATTTAGACGCATCCTTTATCATAAAGGGGATTTAGACGCATCCTTTATCATAAAGGGGATTTAGACGCATCCTTTATCATAAAGGGGATTTAGACGCATCCTTTATCATAAAGGGGATTTAGACGCATCCTTTATCATAAAGGGGATTTAGACGCATCCTTTATCATAAAGGGGATTTAGACGCATCCTTTATCATAAAGGGGATTTAGACGCATCCTTTATCATAAAGGGGATTTAGACGCATCCTTTATCATAAAGGGGATTTAGACGCATCCTTTATCATAAAGGGGATTTAGACGCATCCTTTATCATAAAGGGGATTTACACGCATCCTTTATCATAAAGGGGATTTACACGCATACTTTATCATAAAGGGGATTTAGACGCATCCTTTATCATAAAGGGGATTTAGACGCATGCTTTATCATAAAGGGGATTTAGACACATGCTTTATCATAAAGGTGATTTATGTTCAACACTCTCTCTGTCTGATATGTAGATGTTAAAACCTCTGTGTCTCTCTGTGTTCTCAGACTCATAAAAACAGAGACCATGGACTGCCTGTTTATGCAACCAAAGAAAACTCCAAAGCAGCTGGTATGCAGTGTTACCTAGCTGTTTAAAGACATCGGTTCCTTTCTACCAGTTTTCTGTGTGCATGTGACCAAATCAACTCAGAGGCTCCAGATGAACTGATGAATTAATGTCCTCCTCTCCTCCTCTCCTCCACTCCTTTTCTTCTCTCCTTCACTCCTTTTCTTCTCTCCTTCACTCCTTTTCTTCTCTCCTTCACTCCTTCTCTCCTCCTCTCCTCCTCTCCTTCTCTCCTTCTCTCCTTCTCTCCTTCTCTCCACTTCTTCTCTCCTCTCCTTCGCTCCTCTCATTCTCTTCATCTCTCCATCTCTTCTTCACTCCTCCTCTCCTTCACTCCTTCTCTTCTCTCCTTCACTCCTCCTCTCCTTCACTCCTTCTCTTCTCTCCTTCACTCCTTCTCTTCTTCTCTTCTTCTCTACTCATCTCCTTCACTTCTTTTGTTCTCTCCTTCACTCCTTCTCTCCTCCTCTCCTTTTCTTCTCTTCTTCACTCCTCCTCTCCTTCACTCCTTCACTCCTCCTCTCCTTCACTCCTTCTCTCCATCTCTTCTTCTCTCCTTCTCTCCTCTCCTGTTTTTCTCTTCTTCTCCTCTCCTCCTCTCCATCTCTCCTTCTCTCATTCTCTCCATCTCTTCTTCTTCTCTCCCTCTTCTTCTGTTATTTTCTCCTTCTCTTCTCCATCTCTTATTCTCTTCTTCTCTCATTCTCTTCTTCTCTCCTTCCTTCATTCTCTTCTCCATCTCTTCTACTCTTCTCCTCTTCTTCTGTTCTTTTCTCCTTCTCTTCTTCTCTCCTCCTCTCCTTCTCTTCTTCTCTCCTTCTCTCATTCTCTTCTCCATCTCTTCTACTCTTCTGTTCTTTTCTCCTCTTCACCATCTCTTATTCTCTTCTTCTCTTCTCCATCTCTTCTACTCTTCTCCTCTTCTTCTGTTCTTTTCTCCTTCTCTTCTTCTCGTCTCTCCTCCTCTCCTTCTCTTCTTCTCTCCTTCTCTCCATCTCTTCTTATCTTCCTCTTCTTCTGTTCTTTTCTCCTTCTCTTCTTCTCTTCTCTCCTCCTCTCCATCTCTTCTACTCTTATCCTCTTCTTCTGTTCTTTTCTCCTTCTCTCCATCTCTTCTTTTCTCCTTCTCTCCATCTCTTCTTATCCTCTTCTCTCCATCTCTTCTTATCCTCTTCTCTCCATCTCTTCTTATCCTCTTCTCTCCATCTCTTCTTATCCTCTTCTCTCCATCTCTTCTTATCCTCTTCTCTCCATCTCTTCTTATCCTCTTCTCTCCATCTCTTCTTATCCTCTTCTCTCCATCTCTTCTTATCCTCTTCTCTACATCTCTTCTTATCCTCTTCTCTACATCTCTTCTTATCCATCTCTTCTCATCCTCTTCTCTCCATCTCTTCTTCTCTCCATCTCTTCTTATCCTCTTCTCTCCATCTCCTCTTCTCTCCATCTCTCCATCTCTTCTTATCCTCTTCTCTCCATCTCTTCTTATCCTCTTCTCTTCTCTCCATCTCTTCTTATCCTCTTCTCTTCATCTCTTCTTATCCTCTTCTCTTCATCTCTTCTTATCCTCTCCTTCTCTCCTTCTCCTCTAGATGAAAACAAAGAAAGCAGATTCTTTGTATCAGAGACTAAGTCATCTGACTCTGAGTACTGGAGAGAGATGGCAGGTAAAACCTCCCCTATCATACCATTACAGCTATCAGACCATACCATTACAGCTATCATTACATTTACGTCATTTAGCAGACGCTCTTATCCAGAGCGACTTACAAATTGGTGCATTCACCCTATAGCCAGTAGGATAACCACTTTACAATATGTTTTTTTTTTTTTTTTTTTTTGGGGGGGGGGGGGGGGGGGGGGTAGAAGGATTACTTTATCCTATCCCAGGTATTCCTTAAAGAGGTGGGGTTTCAAATGTCTCCGGAAGGTGGTGAGTGACTCCGCTGTCCTGGCGTCGTGAGGGAGCTTGTTCCACCATTGGGGTGCCAGAGCAGCGAACAGTTTTGACTGGGCTGAGCGGGAACTATGCTTCCGCAGAGGAAGGGGAGCCAGCAGGCCAGAGGTGGATGAACGCAATGCCCTCGTTTGGGTGTAGGGACTGATCAGAGCCTGAAGGTACAGAGGTGCCGATCCCCTCACAGCTCCATAGGCAAGCACCATGGTCTTGTAACAGATGCGAGCTTCAACTGGAAGCCAGTGGAGTGTGCGGAGGAGCGGGGTGACGTGAGAGAACTTGGGAAGGTTGAACACCAGACGGGCTGCGGCATTCTGGATGAGTTGTAGGGGTTTAATGGCACAGGCAGGGAGCCCAGCCAACAGCGAGTTGCAGTAATCCAGACGGGAGATGACAAGTGCCTGGATTAGGACCTGTGCCGCTTCCTGTGTAAGGCAGGGTCGTACTCTCCGAATGTTGTAGAGCATGAACCTGCAGGATCGGGTCACCGCCTTGATGTTAGCGGAGAACGACAGGGTGTTGTCCAGGGTCACGCCAAGGCTCTTCGCACTCTGGGAGGAGGACACAACGGAGTTGTCAACCGTGATGGCGAGATCATGGAACGGGCAGTCCTTCCCCGGGAGGAAGAGCAGCTCCGTCTTGCCAGGGTTCAGCTTGAGGTGGTGATCCGTCATCCATACTGATATGTCTGCCAGACATGCAGAGATGCGATTCGCCACCTGGTTATCAGAAGGGGGAAAGGAGAAGATTAGTTGTGTATCGTCAGCGTAGCAATGATAGGAGAGGCCATGTGAGGATATGACAGAGCAAAGTGATTTGGTGTACAGGGAGAATAGGAGAGGGCCTAGAACTGAGCCCTGGGGGACACCAGTGGTGAGAGCACGTGGTGCGGAGACAGCTTCTCGCCACGCCACTTGGTAGGAGCGACCGGTCAGGTAGGACGCAATCCAGGAGTGAGCCGCGCCGGAGATGCCCAGCTCGGAGAGGGTGGAGAGGAGGATCTGATGGTTCACAGTATCAAAGGCAGCAGACAGGTCTAGAAGGACAAGAGCAGAGGAGAGAGAGTTAGCTTTAGCAGTGCGGAGAGCCTCCGTGACACAGAGAAGAGCAGTCTCAGTTGAATGACCAGTCCTGAAACCTGACTGGTTTGGATCAAGAAGGTCATTCTGAGAGAGATAGCAAGAGAGTTGGCTAAAGACGGCACGCTCAATAGTTTTGGAAAGAAAAGAAAGAAGGGATACTGGTCTGTAGTTGTTGACATCAGTGGGATTGAGTGTTGGTTTTTTGAGAAGGGGTGCAACTCTCGCTCTCTTGAAGACGGAAGGGACATAGCCAGCGGTCAAGGATGAGTTGATCAGCGAGGTGAGGTAGGGGAGAAGGTCACCGGAGATGGTCTGGAGAAGAGAGGAGGGGATGGGGTCAAGCGGGCAGGTTGTTGGGCGGCCTGCAGTCACAAGTCGCAGGATTTTATCTGGAGAGAGAGGGGAGAAAGAAGTCAAAGCATAGGGTAGGGCAGTGTGAGCAGGACCAGCAGTGTCATTAGACTTAACAAACGAGGATCGGATGTCGTCAACCTTCTTTTCAAAGTGGTTGACGAAGTCATCCACAGAGAGAGAGGAGGGGTGGGGGGGTGGGGGGGTGGGGGGGTGGGGGGGGGGGGGGGGAAGGGGTGGGGGGGGGGGGGGATTCAGCAGGGAGGAGAATGTGGCAAAGAGCTTCCTAGGGTTAGAGGCAGATGCTTGGAATTTAGAGTGGTAGAAAGTGGCCTTAGCAGCAGAAACAGATGAAGAAAATGTAGAGAGGAGGGAGTGAAAAGATGCCAGGTCGGCAGGGAGTTTAGTTTTCTTCCATTTCCGCTCCGCTGCCCGGAGCTCTGTTCTGTGAGCTCGCAATGAGTCATCAAGCCACGGAGCTGGAGGGGAGGACCGAGCCGGCCGGGAGGATAGGGGACACAGAGAGTCAAAGGATGCAGAAAGGGAGGAGAGGAGGGTTGAGGAGGCAGAATCAGGAGATTGGAGGGAGAAGGATTGAGCAGAGGGAAGAGATGATAGGATGGAAGAGGAGAGAGTAGTGGGAGAGAGAGAGCGAAGGTTGCGGCGGCGCATTACCATCTGTGTAGGGGCAGAGTGAGTAGTGTTGGAGGAGAGCGAGAGAGAAAAGGATACAAAGTAGTGGTCGGAGACATGGAGGGGAGTTGCAGTGAGATTAGTAGAAGAGCAGCATCTAGTAAAGATGAGGTCAAGCGTATTGCCTGCCTTGTGAGTAGGGGGGGACAGTGAGAGGGTGAGGTCAAAAGAGGAGAGGAGTGGAAAGAAGGAGGCAGAGAGAAATGAGTCAAATGTAGACGTAGGGAGGTTGAAATCCCCCAAAACTGTGAGGGGTGAGCCATCCTCAGGAAAGGAACTTATTAAGGCGTCAAGCTCATTGATGAACTCTCCAAGGGAACCTGGAGGGCGATAGATGACAAGGATATTAAGCTTAAATGGGCTAGTGACTGTGACAGCATGGAATTCAAATGAGGAGATAGACAGATGGGTTAGGGGAAAAATTGAGAATGTCCACTTGGGAGAGATGAGGATTCCTGTGCCACCACCCCTCTGACCAGATGCTCTCGGGGTATGCGAGAACACATGGTCAGACGAGGAGAGAGCAGTAGGAGTAGCAGTGTTTTCAGTGGTATATATCATACCATACCATTACAGCTATCATACCATACCATCACAACTGGTTTTATCAAGAAAGGTAAAACCATGCTATAATATCTAACTGTTCCAACTGGTTTATCAAGACAGGTAAAACCATGCTATCATGACAAGGAGAACAGCAGCCCCATAGTCCTCCAACAGACCACAGTCCTCCAACAGACCACAGTCCTCCTCTAACAGACCACAGTCCTCCTCTAACAGACCACAGTCCTCCTCTAACAGACCACAGTCCTCCTCTAACAGACCACAGTCCTCCTCTAACAGACCGCAGTCCTCCTCTAACAGACCGCAGTCCTCCTCTAACAGACCGCAGTCCTCCTCTAACAGACCGCAGTCCTCCTCTAACAGACCGCAGTCCTCCTCTAACAGACCGCAGTCCTCCTCTAACAGACCGCAGTCCTCCTCTAACAGACCGCAGTCCTCCTCTAACAGACCGCAGTCCTCCTCTAACAGACCGCAGTCCTCCTCTAACAGACCGCAGTCCTCTAACAGACCACAGTCCTCTAACAGACCACAGTCCTCTAACAGACCACAGTCCTCTAACAGACCACAGTCCTCTAACAGACCACAGTCCTCTAACAGACCACAGTCCTCTAACAGACCACAGTCCTCTAACAGACCATAGTCCTCTAACAGACCATAGTCCTCTATAACAGACCATAGTCCTCCAACAGACCATAGTCCTCCAACAGACCATAGTCCCCTAGCAGACCACAGGTTTAGGGATGATTAGAACTACATAAATAGATGGAATAGCCGATAGACTGTGGAACGGAACAACGGCTGGTTCCAGTGTTCCAATGTCGTCCAGAATGTTTTGTAGAATGTGTTCTACAGGGAGCCATTACAGTTCTAGAATGTGTTCTACAGGGGGCCATTACAGTTCTACAATGTGTTCTACAGGGAGCCATTACAGTTCTAGAATGTGTTCTACAGGGGGCCATTACAGTTCTAGAATGTGTTCTACAGGGGGCCATTACAGTTCTAGAATGTGTTCTACAGGGGGCCATTACAGTTCTAGAATGTGTTCTACAGGGGGCCATTACAGTTCTAGAATGTGTTCTACAGGGAGCCATTACAGTTCTAGAATGTGTTCTACAGGGAGCCATTACAGTTCTAGAATGTGTTCTACAGGGAGCCATTACAGTTCTAGAATGTGTTCTACAGGGGGCCATTACAGTTCTAGAATGTGTTCTACAGGGGGCCATTACAGTTCTAGAATGTGTTCTACAGGGAGCCATTACAGTTCTAGAATGTGTTCTACAGGGAGCCATTACAGTTCTAGAATGTGTTCTACAGGGGGCCATTACAGTTCTAGAATGTGTTCTACAGGGGGCCATTACAGTTCTAGAATGTGTTCTACAGGGGGCCATTACAGTTCTAGAATGTGTTCTACAGGGGGCCATTACAGTTCTAGAATGTGTTCTACAGGGGGCCATTACAGTTCTAGAATGTGTTCTACAGGGAGCCATTACAGTTCTACAATGTGTTTTACAGTGAGCCAACCAGACAATCAGCTCAACACAGGGAAGTCGACAATCTCCATCTCAACGATATCAAACCCAAATAATTGCCTTTTCCTTGGCAAAATCTTCCATTACAAGGATCACAGTTTATTGCCTTTTATATCTATCTCAGAGACATTCAAAGTATTTTATGACATCTATGGCAACATTTATATTATCTAGCCCATAATGATGTCCTCACATAATATAATATATTTCTAAAAATTACACAAAACAAATTAAATGAGACCACCTTTGTCTGATTGCTAAACGTCTCCCTGGGCGATGGACGACGTGATTAGAAGTTCTGATTCCAAAGACTCTCAGGCTCTGACTAAAGGAGAGGGCTGTTTCTTGGGAGAAAAAGTATCTAATTTTCCATTTATGTAATGCAAACTGCCTTGGCTTTGACTTAATTGACTGTCAAACGAGGCGGATATCCTGAGGCACTGTCTGCTGATTTGCTTGTCAAATGAGACAGAGAGAAGAGAGAGAGAGCGAGAGCACGCCGTTTGAAATGAGGGAAGCGTTGGAAAGCGTAAGGAGGCAAGACATTAAATGACAAGAGAGGTAAAGAGAGAGACGGAGAAATGGAGAGAAGGAGAGATATATAGAGGGAGAAAGGGTGGGGGGAGATTATATAAACAAATATGCTGGATCGCTTCATTTAAGCCATTTGATTTGCCACATTATCTGAATTCAGACACAAACACACAACACATTTTCAGGTTCATAAATGAAGAAAACAGGCCATTATGGAAACAATACTAATATTGTAGAAGAGTGATAGAACAATATGGTTACCGTGGTTACAGCACTACAGTAATACAAATCCACTGTTACCAAACGCTGCACGGCAACAGACATATTATAGACTGACACATCCACTGTTACCAAACGCTGCCCGGCAACAGACATATTATAGACTGACACAGCCACTGTTACCAAACGCTGCACGGCAACAGACATATTATAACACACTAGGTGCTACAGACAGAATAATAATGAAGGTTTTAATGCATTTAGCATTGAACAATTGGGTGAATTAGTTATTTAAATCATCAAGGTGTGTTCAGTATTCATTCCATTTTACATTTTGATGTAATGCTCTTCAGCAATGCATAATGCAAAACATTTCAAAAGTCTTATTTGTCAATTCAGTCAAATGAATAGTGAGCATGATTATTCTGATGTTATAGATATGAGCGATTGTTATAGAGATTTTACATGTGGTTTCTAATTTCAATCAAAACCAAAGTGTTCTTAACGGAATGCAATGACCATTCAGATTGTATTTTATTTTGTTACGGTGATTCACTGAAAAGGCTACAGGAATAGATACCTATAATAAGGCTCTCTGGTTGTAGCCAGCTGGAAATATGCAGTTAGGCTGACACCTACAGGCCAATGGTTGCATTGCAGTCAGAGGACTACAGATTATTAGAGGGAAAATATAACTCACTGTCCTAGTGAATGATTGATTCATACTCAAAATGTATTTTCTTTCATTTGTTCCAGGTGATGAAACTCAAGATGGAAGTTCCCCCGTGCCACTAAAGGAGGATGTTGAGAACATGGAGAAAGAAGAACTCCAGAAGGTTCTATTGGAACAGATCGATCTACGAAGAAGACTAGAACAGGAGTTCCACACTCTGAAGGGAACCTCCCCCTTCCCTGTGTTCCGTAGGTCTACCTCGGTCTCTAATTCTAACCCTGGTGGGAAGCTGCTATAGACCACCAAGCGCTAACAGTCTCTAATTCTAACCCTGGTGGGAAGCTGCTATAGACCACCAAGCGCTAACAGTCTCTAATTCTAACCCTGGTGGGAAGCTGCTATAGACCACCAAGCGCTAACAGTCTCTAATTCTAACCCTGGTGGGAAGCTGCTATAGACCACCAAGCGCTAACAGTCTCTAATTCTAACCCTGGTGGGAAGCTGCTATAGACCACCAAGCGCTAACAGTCTCTAACTCTAACCCTGGTGGGAAGCTGCTATAGACCACCAAGCGCTAACAGTCTCTAATTCTAACCCTGGTGGGAAGCTGCTATAGACCACCAAGCGCTAACAGTCTCTAATTCTAACCCTGGTGGGAAGCTGCTATAGACCACCAAGCGCTAACAGTCTCTAATTCTAACCCTGGTGGGAAGCTGCTATAGACCACCAAGCGCTAACAGTCTCTAATTCTAACCCTGGTGGGAAGCTGCTATAGACCACCAAGCGCTAACAGTCTCTAATTCTAACCCTGGTGGGAAGCTGCTATAGACCACCAAGCGCTAACAGTCTCTAATTCTAACCCTGGTGGGAAGCTGCTATAGACCACCAAGCGCTAACAGTCTCTAATTCTAACCCTGGTGGGAAGCTGCTATAGACCACCAAGCGCTAACAGTCTCTAATTCTAACCCTGGTGGGAAGCTGCTATAGACCACCAAGCGCTAACAGTCTCTAATTCTAACCCTGGTGGGAAGCTGCTATAGACCACCAAGCGCTAACAGTCTCTAATTCTAACCCTGGTGGGAAGCTGCTATACTATAGACCACCAAGCGCCTAACAGTCTCTAATTCTAACCCTGGTGGGAAGCTGCTATAGACCACCAAGCGCTAACAGTCTCTAATTCTAACCCTGGTGGGAAGCTGCTATAGACCACCAAGCGCTAACAGTCTCTAATTCTAACCCTGGTGGGAAGCTGCTATAGACCACCAAGCGCTAACAGTCTCTAATTCTAACCCTGGTGGGAAGCTGCTATAGACCACCAAGCGCTAACAGTCTCTAATTCTAACCCTGGTGGGAAGCTGCTATAGACCACCAAGCGCTAACAGTCTCTAATTCTAACCCTGGTGGGAAGCTGCTATAGACCACCAAGCGCTAACAGTCTCTAATTCTAACCCTGGTGGGAAGCTGCTATAGACCACCAAGCGCTAACAGTCTCTAATTCTAACCCTGGTGGGAAGCTGCTATAGACCACCAAGCGCTAACAGTCTCTAACTCTAACCCTGGTGGGAAGCTGCTATAGACCACCAAGCGCTACGCTAACAGTCTCTAATTCTAACCCTGGTGGGAAGCTGCTATAGACCACCAAGCGCTAACAGTCTCTAATTCTAACCCTGGTGGGAAGCTGCTATAGACCACCAAGCGCTAACAGTCTCTAATTCTAACCCTGGTGGGAAGCTGCTATAGACCACCAAGCGCTAACAGTCTCTAATTCTAACCCTGGTGGGAAGCTGCTATAGACCACCAAGCGCTAACAGTCTCTAACTCTAACCCTGGTGGGAAGCTGCTATAGACCACCAAGCGCTAACAGTCTCTAATTCTAACCCTGGTGGGAAGCTGCTATAGACCACCAAGCGCTAACAGTCTCTAATTCTAACCCTGGTGGGAAGCTGCTATAGACCACCAAGCGCTAACAGTCTCTAATTCTAACCCTGGTGGGAAGCTGCTATAGACCACCAAGCGCTAACAGTCTCTAATTCTAACCCTGGTGGGAAGCTGCTATAGACCAGACCACCAAGCGCTAACAGTCTCTAACTCTAACCCTGGTGGGAAGCTGCTATAGACCACCAAGCGCTAACAGTCTCTAATTCTAACCCTGGTGGGAAGCTGCTATAGACCACCAAGCGCTAACAGTCTCTAATTCTAACCCTGGTGGGAAGCTGCTATAGACCACCAAGCGCCAACAGTCTCTAATTCTAACCCTGGTGGGAAGCTGCTATAGACCACCAAGCGCTAACAGTCTCTAATTCTAACCCTGGTGGGAAGCTGCTATAGACCACCAAGCGCTAACAGTCTCTAATTCTAACCCTGGTGGGAAGCTGCTATAGACCACCAAGCGCTAACAGTCTCTAATTCTAACCCTGGTGGGAAGCTGCTATAGACCACCAAGCGCTAACAGTCTCTAATTCTAACCCTGGTGGGAAGCTGCTATAGACCACCAAGCGCTAACAGTCTCTAATTCTAACCCTGGTGGGAAGCTGCTATAGACCACCAAGCGCTGCGCTAACAGTCTCTAATTCTAACCCTGGTGGGAAGCTGCTATAGACCACCAAGCGCTAACAGTCTCTAACTCTAACCCTGGTGGGAAGCTGCTATAGACCACCAAGCGCTAACAGTCTCTAATTCTAACCCTGGTGGGAAGCTGCTATAGACCACCAAGCGCTAACAGTCTCTAATTCTAACCCTGGTGGGAAGCTGCTATAGACCACCAAGCGCTAACAGTCTCTAATTCTAACCCTGGTGGGAAGCTGCTATAGACCACCAAGCGCTAACAGTCTCTAATTCTAACCCTGGTGGGAAGCTGCTATAGACCACCAAGCGCTAACAGTCTCTAATTCTAACCCTGGTGGGAAGCTGCTATAGACCACCAAGCGCTAACAGTCTCTAATTCTAACCCTGGTGGGAAGCTGCTATAGACCACCAAGCGCTAACAGTCTCTAATTCTAACCCTGGTGGGAAGCTGCTATAGACCACACCACCAAGCGCTAACAGTCTCTAACTCTAACCCTGGTGGGAAGCTGCTATAGACCACCAAGCGCCAACAGTCTCTAATTCTAACCCTGGTGGGAAGCTGCTATAGACCACCAAGCGCTAACAGTCTAACTCTAACCCTGGTGGGAAGCTGCTATAGACCACCAAGCGCCAACAGTCTCTAATTCTAACCCTGGTGGGAAACTGCTATAGACCACCAAGCGCTAACAGTCAGTATCTGGATAACGTGTGAAATGCTTGATCATGTATGTGATATCAATAGAGAGGTATATTTTCTGGGTGATTTATATATTGACTGGCTTTCATCAGGCTGCCCACTCAAGAGAAAACTTCAAACTGTAACTAGTGCCTGCAACCTGGTTCAGGTGTTTCCTACATTGTTGATGTAAAGAATATTTGTTGGTCCGTGGTGTGTAATGACGAGCAACCAGACGCTGCACTTGACACATTTATGAAATTGCTTATCCCAGTTACTAATAAGTATGCACCCATTAAGAAAATGACTGTAAAAACTGTTAAATCCCTGTGGATTGATGAGGAATTGAACATTTGTATGGTTGAGAGGGATGAGGCAAAAGAGATGGCAGGGTACTGAAAATTGAGAAATCATGTGACTAAACTGAATAAAAAGAAGAAGAAACTACACTATGAAACAAAGATAAATTATATAATGAATGATAGTAAAAAGCTTTGGAGCACTTTAAAGGAAATTTTGGGCAAAAAGGCAAACTTCGCCCCATCATTCATTGAATTACATGGCTCATTCATCACAAAACAGACTGATATTGTCAACTACTTTAATGATTTATTCATTGGCAAGATTAGCAAACTTAGGCATGACATGCCAGCAACAAACGCTGACATACACATCCAAGCATATCTGACCAAATTATGAAAGACAAGCATTGTAATTTTGAATTCTATAAAGTAAGTGTGGAAGAGGTGAAAACATTATTGTTGTCTATCAACAATGACAAGCCACTGGGGTCTGACAACTTGGATGGAAAATTACTGGAGGATAATAGTAGATGATATTGCCACTCCTATTTGCCATATCTTCAATTTAAGCCTACTAGAAAGTGTGTGCCCTAAGGCCTGGAGGGCAGCAAAAGTTATTCCACTACCTAAGAATAGTAAAGCCCCCTTTACTGTCTCAAATAGCCAACCAATCAGCCTGTTACCAACCCTTAGTCAACTTTGGGAAAAAATTGTGTTTGACCAGATACAATACTATTTTACAGTAAACAAATTGACAACAAACTTTCAGCACGCTTATAGGGAAGGACATTCAACAAGCACAGCACTTACACAAATTACTGATGATTGGCTGAGAGAAATTGATGATAAAAAGATTGTGGGGGATGTGTTGTTAGACTTCAGTGAGGCTTTTGACATTATTGATCATAGCCTGCTGCTGGAAAAACGTATGTGTTATGGCTTTACACCCCCTGCTATATTGCTATAACCTCCCTCTAACCCCTCACCCCCCAACTCTAACCCCTCACCCCCCAACTCTAACCCCTCACACCCCAACTCTAACCCCTCACCCCCCAACTCTAACCCCTCACCCCCCAACTCTAACCCCTCACCCCCCAACTCTAACCCCTCACCCCCCCAACTCTAACCCCTCACCCCCCAACTCTAACCCCTCACACCCCAACTCTAACCCCTCACCCCCCAACTCTAACCCCTCACACCCTAACCCCAACTCTAACCCCTCACCCCCTAACTCTAACCCCTCACCCCCCAACTCTAACCCCTCACACCCTAACCCTAACTCTAACCCCTCACCCCCCAACTCTAACCCCTCACACCCTAACCCCAACTCTAACCCCTCACCCCCTAACTCTAACCCCTCACCTCACCCCCTAACCCCAACTCTAACCCCTCACCCCCTAACTCTAACCCCTCACCCCCCTAACCCCAACTCTAACCCTCACCCCCCCAACTCTAACCCCTCACCCCCTAACTCTAACCCCTCACCCCCCAACTCTAACCCCTCACCCCCCCAACTCTAACCCCTCACCCCCCAACTCTAACCCCTCACCCCCCAACTCTAACCCTCACCCCCCAACTCTAACCCCTCACCCCCCAACTCTAACCCCTCACCCCCCAACTCTAACCCCTCACCCCCCAACTCTAACCCCTCACCCCCCCAACTCTAACCCCTCCACCCCCCAACTCTAACCCCTCACCCCCCCAACTCTAACCCCTCACACCCTAACCCCAACTCTAACCCCTCACCCCCTAACCCCAACTCTAACCCCTCACCCCCTAACTCTAACCCCTCACCCCCCAACTCTAACCCCTCCCCCTCACACCGACCCTAACTCTAACCCCTCTCATCGCCCCCAACTCTAACCCCTCACACCCCTTCCCCAACTCTAACCCCTCACCCTACCCCTTAACTCTAACCCCTCACGCCCCTAACCCCAACTCTAACCCCTCACAGAACGCCCTAACTCTAACCCCTCACCCCCCTAACCCATCTAACCCCTCAGACCGCTACCCTAACTCTAACCCCTCACCCCCCTAACTCTAACCCCCTCACTACCCTAACCCCAACTCTAACCCCTCACGCCCCCTAACTCTAAATCCCTCACCTACCCCTCACCTCTAACGCCTCTCTACCCCTAACCCCCCTTACTCTAACCCCCTCACCCCTCCCTAACTCTAACCCCTCTCAGCCCTACCGCCAACCTCTAACCCCTCACCCCCTAACTCTAACCCCTCACACCCTAACCCCAACTCTAACCTAACCCCTCACCCCTAACTCTAACCCTCACCCCCCCAACTCTAACCCCTCACACCCTAAACCCAACTCTAACCCCTCACCCCCTAAACTCTAAGCCCCTCACACCCTAACCCCAACTCTAACCCCTCACCCCCCTATACCTCTAACCCCTCACACCCTACACCCCAACTCTAACCCCTCACACCCCTAAACTCTAACCCCTCACCCCCCAACTCTAACCAATCACCCCCCAACTCGAACCAATCTCGCCCCAACTCTAACCCTAACACCCCAACTCTAACCCCTCACACCCAACTCTAACCCCTCACACCCCAACTCAACCCCTCACCCCCCAACTCTAACCCCTCACCCCCCCAACATCTAACCCCTCACCCCCCAGACTCTAACCCCTCCTCCACCCCCCAACTCTAACCCTCACCCCCCAACTCGTAACCCCCTCACCCCCCAACCCTAAACTCTAACCCCTCACCCCCCAACCCTAACTCTAACCCCTCCCACTCTAACCCCTCACCTCCCCAACTCTAACCCCTCACCCCCCAACTCTAACTCCCTCACCCCCCAACTCTAACCCCTCACCCCCCCAACTCTAACCCCTCACCCCCCCAGACTCTAACCCCTCACCCCCCAACTCTAACCCCTCACCCCCCAACTCTAACCCTCTCACCCCCCAACTCTAACCCCTCACCCCCCAACTCTAACCCTCACCCCCCAACTCTAACCCCTCACCCCCCAACTCTAACCCCTCACCCCCCAACTCTAACCCCTCACCCCCCAACTCTAACCCCTCACCCCCCAACTCTAACCCCTCACCCCCCAACTCTAACCCCTCACCCCCCAACTCTAACCCCTCACCCCCCAACTCTAACCCCTCACCCCCCCAACTCTAACCCCTCACCCCCCAACTCTAACCCCCTCACACCCCAACTCTAACCCAACCCCGTCACCCTCCCCCCCAACTCTAACCCCTCACCCCCCCAACTCTAACCCCTAACCCTAACCCCTCACACCCTAACCCTAACTCTAACCCCCTCACCCCCCAACTCTAACCCCTCACCCCCCAACTCTAAACCCCTCACCCCCCAACTCTAACCCCTCACACCCCAACTCTAACCCCTCACACCCCAACTCTAACCCCTCACCCCCCCAACTCTAACCCCTCACCACCCAACTCTAACCCCATCACCCCCCAACTCTAACCCCTCACCCCCCAACTCTAACCCCCCAACCCTAACCCTAACTCTAACCCTCACACCCCAACTCTAACCCCTCACCCCTCAACTCTAACCCCTCACCCCCCGACTCTAACCCCTCACCCCCTAACTCTAACCCTCACCCCCCAACTCTAACCCCCCAACCCTAACCCTAACTCTAAACCCTCACACCCCCCCCAACTCTAACCCCTCACCCCTCAACTCTAACCCCTCACCCCCCAACTCTAACCCCTCACCCCCTAACTCTAACCCCTCACCCCCTAACTCTAACCCCTCACCCCCCAACTCTAACCCCTCACCCCCCAACTCTAACCCCTCACCCCCCAACTCTAACCCCTCACCCCCCAACTCTAACCCCTCACCCCCCAACTCTAACCCCTCACCCCCCCAACTCTAACCCCTCACCCCCAACTCTAACCCCTCACCCCCCAACTCTAACCCCTCACCCCCCAACTCTAACCCCTCACCCCCCAACTCTAACCCCTAACCCTAACCCCTCACACCCTAGACCCTAACTCTAACCCCTCACCCCCCAACTCTAACCCCTCACCCCCCAACTCTAACCCCTCACCCCCCAACTCTAACCCCTCACCCCCCCCCGACTCTAACCCCTCACCCCCCAACTCTAACCCTAACCCCTCACACCCTAACCCTAACCCTAACCCCTCAACTCTAAACCCTCACCCCCCAACTCTAACCCCTCACCCCCCAACTCTAACCCCTCACCCCCCAACTCTAACCCCTCACCCCCCAACTCTAACCCCTCACCCCCCAACTCTAACCCCTCACCCCCCAACTCTAACCCCTAACCCTAACCCCTCACACCCTAACCCTAACTCTAACCCCTCACCCCCCAACTCTAACCCCTCACCCCCCAACTCTAACCCCTCACCCCCCAACTCTAACCCCTCACCCCCCCAACTCTAACCCCTCACCCCCCAACTCTAACCCCTCACCCCCCAACTCTAACCCTAACCCTAACCCCTCACACCCTAACCCTAACTCTAACCCCTCACCCCCCCAACTCTAACCCCTCACCCCCCCAACTCTAACCCCTCACCCCCCCAACTCTAACCCCTCACACCCCAACTCTAACCCCTCACCCCCCAACTCTAACCCCTCACCCCCCAACTCTAACCCCTCACCCCCCCAACTCTAACCCCCCAACCTTAACCCTAACTCTAACCCCTCACACCCCAACTCTAACCCCTCACCCCTCAACTCTAACCCCTCACCCCCCAACTCTAACCCCTCACCCCCCAACTCTAACCCTAACCCTAACCCCTCACACCCTAACCCTAACCCTAACCCCTCAACTCTAAACCCTCACCCCCCAACTCTAAACCCTCACCCCCCAACTCTAACCCCTCACCCCCCAACTCTAACCCCTAACCCTAACCCCTCACCCCCCAACTCTAACCCCTCACCCCCCAACTCTAACCCCCCAACCCTAACCATAACTCTAACCCCTCACCCCCCAACTCTAACCCCTCACCCCCCAACTCTAACCCCTCACCTCACCCCCCAACTCTAACCCCTCACACCCTAACCCCAACCCCTCACCCCCCAACTCTAACCCCTCACCCCCCAACTCTAACCCCTCACCCCCCAACTCTAACCCCTCACCCCCCAACTCTAACCCCTCACCCCCCAACTCTAACCCTAACCCTAACCCCTCACACCCTAACCCTAAACCTAACCCCTCAACTCTAACCCCTAACCCCTCAACTCTAACCCCTCACCCCCCAACTCTAACCCCTCACCCCCCAACTCTAACCCCTCACCCCCCAACTCTAACCCCTCACCCCCCAACTCTAACCCCTCACCCCCCCAACTCTAACCCCTCACCCCCCAACTCTAACCCTAACCCTAACCCCTCACACCCTAACCCTAAACCTAACCCCTCAACTCTAACCCCCAACCCCTCAACTCTAACCCCTCACCCCCCAACTCTAACCCCTCACCCCCCAACTCTAACCCCTCACCCCCCAACTCTAATCTAACCCCAACCCCTCACACCCTAACCCTAACTCCTCACCCCCCAACTCTAACCCCTCACCCCCCAACTCTAACCCCTCACACCCCAACTCTAACCCCTCACACCCCAACTCTAACCCCTCACCCCCCAACTCTAACCCCTCACACCCTAACCCCAACCCCTCACCCCCCAACTCTAACCCCTCACCCCCCAACTCTAACCCCTCACCCCCCAACTCTAACCCCTCACCCCCCAACTCTAACCCCTCACCCCCCAACTCTAACCCTAACCCTAACCCCTCACACCCTAACCCTAAACCTAACCCCTCAACTCTAACCCCTAACCCCTCAACTCTAACCCCTCACCCCCCAACTCTAACCCCTCACCCCCCAACTCTAACCCCTCACCCCCCAACTCTAACCCCTCACCCCCCCCAACTCTAACCCCTCACCCCCCAACTCTAACCCCTCACCCCCCAACTCTAACCCTAACCCTAACCCCTCACACCCTAACCCTAAACCCTCAACTCTAACCCCCAACCCCTCAACTCTAACCCCTCACCCCCCAACTCTAACCCCTCACCCCCCAACTCTAACCCCTCACCCCCCAACTCTAACCCCAACCCCTCACCCCCCCAACTCTAACCCCTCACCCCCCAACTCTAACCCCTCACACCCCAACTCTAACCCCTCATACCCCAACTCTAACCCCTCACACCCCAACTCTAACCCCTCACACCCCAACTCTAACCCCTCAACCCCCAACTCTAACCCCTCACCCCCAACTCTAACCCCTCACCCCCCAACTCTAACCCCTCACCCCCCAACTCTAACCCCTCACCCCCCAACTCTAACCCCTCACCCCCCCAACTCTAACCCCTCACCCCCCCAACTCTAACCCCTCACCCCCCAACCCTCTAACCCTAACCCCAACTCTAACCCCTCACAATGCCCCTAACCCTAACTCTAACCCCACACACCCCAACTCTAACCCCTCACACCCCCAACTCTAACCCCTCACCCCCCGCCCCAACTCTAACCCCTCACACCCCCAACTTTAATACCCCCCAACCCCCCAACCCCCCAACTCGCAACCCCTCACACCCCAACTCTAACCCTCACCCCCCAACTCTAACCCCTCACCCCCCCCCCAACGCTCTAACCCTAACCCCTCATCACACCCCAACTCTAACCCCTCACACCCCAACTCTAACCCCTCACACCCCCAACTCTAAACCCCTCACCCCCCAACTCTAACCCCTCACCCAGCCCCGCCCCCAACTCTAACCCCCCAAAACCCTAACCTAACCTCTAACCTAACCCCCAACCCTAAACCCCTAACCCCCCAACTCCTAACCCCTCACAACACCCCCCAACTCTAACCGGGGCCTAACCTAACCCCCTCAACTCTAACCCCTCACCCCCCCAACTCTAACCCCTCACCCCCCCAACTCTAACCCCTCACCCCCCAACTCTAACCCCTCACCCCCCAACTCTAACCCCTCACCCCCAACTCTAACCCCTCACCCCCCAACTCTAACCCTAAACCCTAACCCCTCAACTCTAACCCCCACCCCCTCAACTCTAACCCCTCAACCCCCAACTCTAACCCCTCACCCCCCAACTCTAACCCCTCACCCCCCAACTCTAACCCCTCACCCCCCCAACTCTAACCCCTCACCCCCCAACTCTAACCCCTCACCCCCCAACTCTAACCCCTCACCCCCCAACACTAACCCCTCACCCCCCCAACACTAACCCCTCACCCCCCAACACTAACCCCTCACCCCCCAACTCTAACCCCTCACCCCCCAACTCTAACCCCTCACCCCCCAACTCTAACCCCTCACCCCCCACCCCCCAACTCTAACCCCTCACCCCCCAACTCTAACCCTAACCCTAACCCCTCACACCCCAACTCTAACCCCTCACACCCCAACTCTAACCCCTCACACCCCAACTTTAACCCCTCACCCCCTAACTCTAACCCCTCACCCCCCAATAATAATAATAATAATAATAATAATAATAATATGCCATTTAGCAGACGCTTTTATCCAAAGCGACTTACAGTCATGCGTGCATACATTTTTTTTTTTGTGTATGGGTGGTCCCGGGGATCGAACCCACTACCTTGGCGTTATAAGCGCCGTGCCCTACCAGCTGAGCTACAGAGGACCACACACCCAACTCTAACCCCTCACCCCCCAACTCTAACCCCTCACCCCCCAACTCTAACCCCTCACCCCCCAACTCTAACCCTAACCCTAACCCCTCACACCCTAACCCTAACTCTAACCCCTCACCCCCCAACTCTAACCCCTCACCCCCCAACTCTAACCCCTCACCTCACCCCCCAACTCTAACCCCTCACCCCCCAACTCTAACCCCTCACCCCCCAACTCTAACCCCTCACCCCCCAACTCTAACCCCTCACCCCCCAACTCTAACCCTAACCCTAACCCCTCACACCCTAACCCTAACTCTAACCCCTCACCCCCCAACTATAACCCCTCACCCCCTAACTCTAACCCCTCACCCCCTAACTCTAACCCCTCACCCCCTAACTCTAACCCCTCACACCCCAACTCTAACCCCTCACACCCTAACCCCTCACACCCTAACTCTAACCCCTCACACCCTAACCCTAACCCTAACCCCTCACACCCTAACCCTAACTCTAACCCCTCACCCCCCAACTCTAACCCCTCACCCCCCAACTCTAACCCCTCACCCCCCAACTCTAACCCCTCACCCCCCAACTCTAACCCCTCACCCCCCAACTCTAACCCTAACCCCCTAACTCTAACCCCTCACCCCCCAACTCTAACCCCTCCCCTCACCCCCCAACTCTAACCCCTCACCCCCCCAACTCTAACCCCTCACCCCCCAACACTAACCCCTCACCCCCCAACTCTAACCCCTCACCCCCCAACTCTAACCCCTCACCCCCCAACTCTAACCCCTCACCCCCCAACTCTAACCCCTCACCCCCCAACTCTAACCCCTCACCCCCCAACACTAACCCCTCACCCCCCAACTCTAACCCCTCACCCCCCAACTCTAACCCCTCACACCCCAACTCTAACCCCTCACACCCTAACCCCTCACACCCTAACCCTAACCCTAACCCCTCACACCCTAACCCTAACTCTAACCCCTCACCCCCCAACTCTAACCCCTCACCCCCCAACTCTAACCCCTCACCCCCCAACTCTAACCCCTCACCCCCCAACTCTAACCCTAACCCCCTAACTCTAACCCCTCACCCCCCAACTCTAACCCCTCACCCCCCAACACTAACCCCTCACCCCCCAACACTAACCCCACCCCTCACCCCCCCAACACTAACCCCTCACCCCCCAACTCTAACCCCTCACCCCCCAACTCTAACCCCTCACCCCCCAACTCTAACCCTAACCCCCCAACTCTAACCCCTCACCCCCCAACTCTAACCCCTCACCCCCCCAACTCTAACCCCTCACACCCCAACTCTAACCCCTCACACCCCAACTCTAACCCCTCACACCCCAACTCTAACCCCTCACACCCCAACTCTAACCCCTCACACCCCAACTTTAACCCCTCACCCCCTAACTCTAACCCCTCACCCCCCAATAATAATAATAATAATAATAATAATATGCCATTTAGCAGACGCTTTTATCCAAAGCGACTTAGTCATGCGTGCATACATTTTTTTTTTTGTGTATGGGTGGTCCCGGGGATCGAACCCACTACCTTGGCGTTATAAGCGCCCTGCCCTACCAGCTGAGCTACAGAGGACCACACACCCAACTCTAACCCCTCACCCCCCAACTCTAATCTAACCCCTCACCCCCCAACTCTAACCCTAACCCTAACCCCTCACACCCTAACCCTAACTCTAACCCCTCACCCCCAACTCTAACCCCTCACCCCCCAACTCTAACCCCTCACACCCCAACTCTAACCCCTCACCCCCCAACTCTAACCCCTCACCCCCCAACTCTAACCCCTCACCCCCCAACTCTAACCCTAACCCTAACCCCTCACACCCTAACCCTAACTCTAACCCCTCACCCCCCAACTCTAACCCCTCACCCCCCAACTCTAACCCCTCACCCCCCAACTCTAACCCCTCACCCCCCAACTCTAACCCCTCACCCCCCAACTCTAACCCCTCACACCCCAACTCTAACCCCTCACCCCCCAACTCTAACCCCTCACCCCCCAACTCTAACCCCTCACCCCCAACTCTAACCCCGCAACCCTAACCCTAACTCTAACCCCTCACCCCCCAACTCTAACCCCTCACCCCCTAACTCTAACCCCTCACCTCACCCCCTAACTCTAACCCCTCACCCCCTAACTCTAACCCCTCACACCCCAACTCTAACCCCTCACACCCTAACCCCTCACACCCTAACCCTAACCCTAACCCCTCACACCCTAACCCTAACTCCAACCCCTCACCCCCTAACCCCTCACCCCCCAACTCTAACCCCTCACCCCCCCAACTCTAACCCCTCACCCCCCAACTCTAACCCCTCACCCCCCAACTCTAACCCCTCACCCCCCAACTCTAACCCCTCACCCCCCAACTCTAACCCCTCACCCCCCAACTCTAACCCCTCACCCCCCAACTCTAACCCCTCACCCCCCAACTCTAACCCCTCACCCCCCCCAACTCTAACCCCTCACCCCCCAACTCTAACCCCTCACCCACCAACTCTAACCCCTCACCCCCCAACTCTAACCCTAACCCTAACCCCTCACACCCCAACTCTAACCCCTCACACCCCAACTTTAACCCCTCACCCCCTAACCTAACTCTAACCCCTCACCCCCCAATAATAATAATAATAATAATAATATGCCATTTAGCAGACGCTTTTATCCAAAGCGACTTACAGTCATGCGTGCATACATTTTTTTTTTTGTGTATGGGTGGTCCCGGGGATCGAACCCACTACCTTGGCGTTATAAGCGCCGTGCTCTACCAGCTGAGCTACAGAGGACCACACACCCAACTCTAACCCCTCACCCCCCAACTCTAACCCCTCACCCCCCAACTCTAACCCCTCACCCCCCAACTCTAACCCCTCACCCCCCAACTCTAACCCTAACCCTAACCCCTCACACCCCAACTCTAACCCCTCACCCCCCAACTCTAACCCCTCACCCCCCAACTCTAACCCCTCACCCCCTAACTCTAACCCCTCACCCCCCAACTCTAACCCCTCACACCCCAACTCTAACCCTAACCCCTCACCCCCTAACCCTAACCCCTCACACCCTAACCCTAACTCTAATCTAACCCCTCACACCCTAACCCCTCACACCCTAACCCTAACCCCAACTCTAACCCCTCACACCCTAACCCTAACTCTAACCCCTCACACCCTAACCCCTCACACCCCAACTCTAACCCCTCACCCCCCAACTCTAACCCCTCACCCCCCAACTCTAACCCCTCACCCCCCAACTCTAACCCCTCACCCCCCAACTCTAACCCCTCACACCCCCAACTCTAACCCCTAACTCTAACCCCTCACACCCCAACTCTAACCCCTCACCCCCCAACTCTAACCCTAACCCTAACCCCTCACACCCTAACCCTAACTCTAACCCCTCACACCCCAGCTCTAACCACTCACACCCCAACTCTAACCCCTCACACCCCAACTCTAACCCCTCACCCCCCAACTCTAACCCTAACCCTAACCCCTCACACCCTAACCCTAACCCCTCACACCCTAACCCTAACCCCTCACCCCCCCAACTCTAACCCCTCACCCCCCAACTCTACTCTAACCCCTCACCCCCCATCTCTAACCCTAACCCCTCACACCCTAACCCTAACCCCTCACCCCCCAACTCTAACCCCTCACCCCCCAACTCTAACCCTAACCCTACACACCCTAACCCTAACCCTAACCCCTCACACCCCAACTCTAACCCCTCACACCCCAACTCTAACCCCTCACACCCCAACTCTAACCCCTCACACCCCAACTCTAACCCCTCACACCCCAACTCTAACCCCTCACACCCCAACTCTAACCCCTCACACCCTAACCCTAACCCCTCACACCCCAACTCTAACCCCTCACCCCCCATCTCTAACCCCTCACACCCCAACTCTAACCCCTCACCCCCCAACTCTAACCCCTCACCCCCCAACTCTAACCCCTCACCCCCCAACTCTAACCCCCCAACCCTAACCCTAACTCTAACCCCTCACCCCCCAACTCTAACCCCTCACCCCCCAACTCTACTCTAACCCCTCACCCCCTAACTCTAACCCCTCACCCCCTAACTCTAACCCCTCACCCCCTAACTCTAACCCCTCACCCCCTAACTCTAACCCCTCACACCCCAACTCTAAGCCCTCACACCCTAACCCCTCACACCCTAACTCTAACCCCTCACACCCTAACCCTAACTCTAACCCCTCACACCCTAACCCTAACTCTAACCCCTCACCCCCCAACTCTAACCCCTCACCCCCCAACTCTAACCCCTCACCCCCCAACTCTAACCCCTCACCCCCCAACTCTAACCCCTCACCCCCCAACTCTAACCCTAACCCCCTAACTCTAACCCTAACCCCCCAACTCTAACCCTAACCCCCCAACTCTAACCCCTCACCCCCCAACTCTAACCCCTCACCCCCCAACTCTAACCCCTCACCCCCCAACTCTAACCCCTCACCCCCCAACTCTAACCCCTCACCCCCCAACTCTAACCCCTCACCCCCCAACCCAACCCTAACCCCTCACCCCCCAACTCTAACCCTAACCCTAACCCCTCACACCCCAACTCTAACCCCTCACACCCCAACTCTAACCCCTCACACCCCAACTCTAACCCCTCACCCCCCAACTCTAACCCTAACCCTAACCCCTCACACCCTAACCCTAACTCTAACCCCTCACCCCCCAACTCTAACCCCTCACCCCCCAACTCTAACCCCTCACACCCCAACTCTAACCCCTCACACCCCAACTCTAACCCCTCACCCCCCCAACTCTAACCCCTCACCCCCCAACTCTAACCCCTCACCCCCCAACTCTAACCCCTCAACCCCCAACTCTAACCCTAACCCTAACCCCTCACACCCTAACCCCAACTCTAACCCCTCACCCCCCAACTCTAACCCCTCACCCCCCAACTCTAACCCCTCACCCCCCAACTCTAACCCCTCACCCCCCAACTCTAACCCCTCACCCCCTAACTCTAACCCCTCACCCCCTAAACTCTAACCCCTCACCCCCTAACTAACCCCTCACCCCCTAACTCTAACCCCTCACACCCCAACTCTAACCCCTCACACCCTAACCCCTCACACCTTAACTCTAACCCCTCACACCCTAACCCCTCACACCTTAACTCTAACCCCTCACACCCTAACCCTAACCCTAACCCCTCACACCCTAACCCTAACTCTAACCCCTCACACCCCAACTCTAACCCCTCACCCCCCAACTCTAACCCCTCACCCCCCAACTCTAACCCCTCACCCCCCAACTCTAACCCCTCACCCCCCAACTCTAACCCCTCACCCCCCAACTCTAACCCCTCACCCCCCAACTCTAACCCCTCACCCCCCAACACTAACCCCTCACCCCCCAACACTAACCCCTCACCCCCCAACACTAACCCCTCACCCCCCAACTCTAACCCCTCACCCCCCAACTCTAACCCCTCACCCCCCAACTCTAACCCCTCACCCCCCAACTCTAACCCCTCACCCCCCCCCCAACTCTAACCCCTCACCCCCCAACTCTAACCCCTCACCCCCCAACTCTAACCCCTCACCCCCCAACTCTAACCCCTCACACCCCAACTCTAACCCCTCACACCCCAACTCTAACCCCTCACACCCCAACTTTAACCCCTCACCCCCTAACTCTAACCCCTCACCCCCCAATAATAATAATAATAATAATAATAATAATAATATGCCATTTAGCAGACGCTTTTATCCAAAGCGACTTACAGTCATGCGTGCATAATTTTTTTTTTTTTGTGTATGGGTGGTCCCGGGGATCGAACCCACTACCTTGGCGTTATAAGCGCCGTGCCCTACCAGCTGAGCTACAGAGGACCACACACCCAACTCTAACCCCTCACCCCCCAACTCTAACCCCTCACCCCCCAACTCTAACCCCTCACCCCCCAACTCTAACCCCTCACCCCCCAACTCTAACCCCTCACCCCCCAACTCTAACCCTAACCCTAACCCCTCACTCACACCCTAACCCTAACTCTAACCCCTCACCCCCCAACTCTAACCCCTCACCCACCAACTCTAACCCCTCACCCCCCCAACTCTAACCCCTCACCCCCCAACTCTAACCCCTCACCCCCCAACTCTAACCCCTCACCCCCCAACTCTAACCCCTCACCCCCCAACTCTAACCCCTCACCCCCCAACTCTAACCCCGCAACCCTAACCCTAACTCTAACCCCTCACACCCCAACTCTAACCCCTCACCCCCTAACTCTAACCCCTCACCCCCTAACTCTAACCCCTCACCCCCTAACTCTAACCCCTCACCCCCCAACTCTAACCCCTCACACCCTAACCCCTCACACCCTAACCCTAACCCTAACCCCTCACACCCTAACCCTAACTCTAACCCCTCACACCCTAACCCCTCACCCCCCAACCCCTCACCCCCCAACTCTAACCCCTCACCCCCCAACTCTAACCCCTCACCCCCCAACTCTAACCCCTCACCCCCCACCCAACTCTAACCCCTCACCCCCCAACACTAACCCCTCACCCCCCAACTCTAACCCTAACCCTAACCCCTCACACCCCAACTCTAACCCCTCACCCCCCCAACTCTAACCCCTCACCCCCCCAACTCTAACCCCTCAACCCCCAACTCTAACCCCTCACCCCCCAACTCTAACCCTAACCCTAACCCCTCACACCCCAACTCTAACCCCTCACACCCCAACTTTAACCCCTCACCCCCTAACTCTAACCCCTCACCCCCCAATAATAATAATAATAATAATAATATGCCATTTAGCAGACGCTTTTATCCAAAGCGACTTACAGTCATGCGTGCATACATTTTTTTTTTTGTGTATGGGTGGTCCCGGGGATCGAACCCACTACCTTGGCGTTATAAGCGCCGTGCTCTACCAGCTGAGCTACAGAGGACCACACACCCAACTCTAACCCCTCACCCCCCAACTCTAACCCCTCACCCCCCAACTCTAACCCCTCACCTCACCCCCCAACTCTAACCCCTCACCCCCCAACTCTAACCCTAACCCTAACCCCTCACACCCTAACCCTAACTCTAACCCCTCACACCCCAACTCTAACCCCTCACCCCCCAACTCTAACCCCTCACCCCCTAACTCTAACCCCTCACCCCCCAACTCTAACCCCTCACCCCCCAACTCTAACTCCTCACCCCCCAACTCTAACCCCTCACACCCTAACCCTAACCCCAACTCTAACCCCTCACACCCTAACCCTAACTCTAACCCCTCACACCCTAACCCCTCACCCCCCAACTCTAACCCCTCACCCCCAACTCTAACCCCTCACCCCCCAACTCTAACCCCTCACCCCCCAACTCTAACCCCTCACCCCCCAACTCTAACCCCTAACTCTAACCCCTCACACCCCAACTCTAACCCCTCACCCCCCAACTCTAACCCCTCACCCCCCAACTCTAACCCAACCCCTCACCCCCCAACTCTAACCCCTCACCCCCCAACTCTAACCCCTAACTCTAACCCCTCACACCCCAACTCTAACCCCTCACACCCCAACTCTAACCCCTCACACCCCAACTCTAACCCTAACCCTAACCCCTCACACCCTAACCCTAACTCTAACCCCTCACACCCCAACTCTAACCACTCACACCCCAACTCTAACCCCTCACCCCTCACACCCTAACCCTAACCCCTCACCCCCCAACTCTAACCCCTCACCCCCCAACTCTAACCCCTCACCCCCCAACTCTAACCCCTCACCCCCCAACTCTAACCCCTCACCCCCCAACTCTAACCCTAACCCTACACACCCTAACCCTAACCCTAACCCCTCACACCCCAACTCTAACCCCTCACACCCCAACTCTAACCCCTCACCCCCCAACTCTAACCCCTCACCCCCCAACTCTAACCCCTCACCCCCCAACTCTAACCCCTCACCCCCCAACTCTAACCTAACCCCTCACCCCCCAACTCTAACCCCTCACCCCCCAACCCTAACCCCTCACACCCCAACTCTAACCCCTCACACCCCAACTCTAACCCCTCACACCCTAACCCTAACCCCTCACACCCCAACTCTAACCCCTCACACCCCAACTCTAACCCCTCACACCCCAACTCTAACCCCTCACACCCCAACTCTAACCCCTCACCCCCTAACTCTAACCCCTCACACCCCAACTCTAACCCCTCACCCCCCAACTCTAACCCTAACCCTAACCCCTCACACCCTAACCCTAACCCCTCACACCCTAACCCTAACTCTAACCCCTCACACCCCAACTCTAACCCCTCACACCCTAACTCTAACCCCTCACCCCCCAATAATAATAATAATAATAATAATATGCCATTTAGCAGACGCTTTTATCCAAAGCGACTTACAGTCATGCGTGCATACATTTTTTTTTTTGTGTATGGGTGGTGTGGTCCCGGGGATCGAACCCACTACCTTGCCGTTATAAGCGCCGTGCTCTACCAGCTGAGCTACAGAGGACCACACACCCAACTCTAACCCCTCACCCCCCAACTCTAACCCCTCACCCCCCAACTCTAACCCTAACCCCTCACACCCTAACCCTAACCCCTCACACCCTAACCCTAACTCTAACCCCTCACCCCCCAACTCTAACCCCTCACCCCCCAACTCTAACCCCCCAACCCTAACTCTAACCCCTCACCCCCCAACTCTAACCCCTCACCCCCCAACTCTAACCCCTCACCCCCCAACTCTAACCCCTCACACCCCAACTCTAACCCCTCACACCCCAACTCTAACCCCTCACACCCCAACTCTAACCCCTCACACCCCAACTCTAACCCCTCACACCCTAACCCCTCACACCCCAACTCTAACCCCTCACACCCCAACTCTAACCCCTCACACCCTAACCCCTCACACCCTAACCCCTCACCTCACACCCTAACCCTAACTCTAACCCCTCACACTCTAACCCCTCACCCCCCAACTCTAACCCCTCACACCCCAACTCTAACCCCTCACCCCCCAACTCTAACCCCTCACCCCCCAACTCTAACCCCTCACCCCCCAACTCTAACCCTAACCCTAACCCCTCACACCCTAACCCTAACCCCTCACCCCCCAACTCTAACCCCTCACCCCCCAACTCTAACCCTAACCCTAACCCATCACACCCTAACCCTAACCCTAACCCCTCACACCCCAACTCTAACCCCTCACACCCTAACCCCTCACACCCTAACCCCTCACCCCCCAACTCTAACCCCTCACCCCCCAACTCTAACCCCTCACCCCCCAACTCTAACCCCTCACCCCCCAACTCTAACCCTAACCCTAACCCCTCACACCCCAACTCTAACCCCTCACACCCTAACCCCTCACACCCTAACCCCTCACACCCCAACTCTACTCTAACCCCTCACACCCCAACTCTAACCCCTCACACCCCAACCCCTCACCCCAACTCTAACCCCTCACCCCAACTCTAACCCCTCACACCCCAACTCTAACCCCTCACACCCCAACTAACCCCTCACCCCCCAACTCTAACCCCTCACCCCCCAACTCTAACCCCTCACCCCCCAACTCTAACCCCTCACCCCCCAACTCTAACCCCTCACCCCCCAACTCTAACCCCTCACCCCCCAACCCTAACCCCTCACCCCCCAACCCTAACCCCCCAACCCTAACCCCCCAACCCTAACCCCTCACCCCCCAACCCTAACCCCTCACCCCCCAACTCTAACCCCTCACCCCCCAACTCTAACCCCTCACCCCCCAACCCTCACCCCCCAACCCTCACCCCCCAACTCTAACCCCCCAACCCTCACCCCCCAACTCTAACCCCCCAACTCTAACCCCCCAACTCTAACCCCTCACCCCCCAACCCTAACCCCTCCCCCCCAACCCTAACCCCTCACACCCTAACTCTAACCCCTCACACCCTAACCCTAACCTCTCACACCCCAACCCTAACCCCTCACCCCTAACTCTAACCCCAACTCTAACCCTAACTCTAACTCTCACACCCTAACCCTAACTCTAACCCCTCACACTCTAACCTCTCACTATCACTCCTTGGGATTTGGATATTGTGTTTCTCTTCAAATCTTTCCAAAGTAGTTCTTCATTGCACCACTTCTTCTTAGATTGTACAATGGGTTAGGGTTAATGGATTAGGGTTAATGGGTTAATTTGTTAGGGTTAATTGGTTACGTTAATGAGTTAAGGTTTGGGTTAATGGTTTAGGGTTAACAGGTTGATGGGTTAATGGTTTGGGTTAATGGGTTAGGGTTAACAGGTTGATGGGTTAATGGTTAGGGTTTATGGGTTAGGGTTAACAGGTTGATGGGTTAATGGTTAGGGTTAATAGGTTGATGGGTTAATGGGTTAGTGTTAATGGTGTTACACTACATTAAGATTCCTATTTCTGTTGCTTTATCACTCAATCGTTTAATAACACCAAACACAGTAACACACAGTTTTATATAATGTAGGAGTCTAATGTTTCAATGTGGTTTTCTCCATCCCAGATCATTTCCAGGACCAGATGAAGAGAGAGTTATCGTACAGAGAGGAGCGGGTGCAGCAACTACAGATGGTCAGAACACCTACTAATATACAGTTATGGAATTATATATGAAGAGTTTATTTCCAAAACGTTATATCCACCAATCTTTCACATTTGTGTTTTTTCATCAGAAATGAATGCTAGTGGGTAGCTTTGTGTGTAAAATATTGTATAGCGTTTTGGAATGTAAGTGTTCAATATATTATAGAAGCTACTATTGCACAACATGACCCTACCACACCTCTAACCCTAACCCTACCACACCTCTGACCCTAACCCTACCACACCTCTGACCCTAACCCTACCACACCTCTGACCCTACCAACACACCTCCTGACCACTACCACCACCTCTGACCCTACCACACCTCTGACCCTACCACACCCTCCTGACCCTACCACAACCTCTGACCCTACCACACCTCTGACCCTACCACACTCTGACCCAACCACACCTGACCCTAACCACACCTCTAACCCTGACCCTACCACACCTCTGACCCTAACCCTACCACACCTCTGACCCTGACCCTACCACACCTCTGACCCTACCACACCTCTGACCCTACCACACCTCTGACCCTACCACACCTCTGACCCTACCACACCTCTGACCCTACCACACCTCTGACCCTACCACACCTCTGACCCTACCCACACAACCTCTGACCCTAACCCTAACCACACCTTGACCCTAACCCTACCGACACCCCTGACCTACCACACCTCTAACCCTGACCCTACCACACCTCTGACCCTAACCCTACCACACCTCTGACCCTAACCCTACCACACCTCTGACCCTATCTGACCCTACCACACCTCTAACCCTACCACACCTCTAACCCTACCACACCTCTAACCCTGACCCTACCACACCTCTAACCCTGACCCTACCACACCTCTAACCCTGACCCTACCACACCTCTAACCCTGACCCTACCACACCTCTAACCCTGACCCTACCACACCTCTGACCCTAACCCTACCACACCTCTGACCCTAACCCTACCACACCTCTGACCCTACCACACCACACCTCTGACCCTACCACACCACACCTAACCCTGACCCTACCACACCTCTAACCCTGACCCTACCACACCTCTGACCCTGACCCTACCACACCTCTGACCCTGACCCTACCACACCTCTGACCCTACCACACCTCTGACCCTAACCCTACCACACCTCTGACCCTACCACACCTCTGACCCTAACCCTACCACACCTAACCCTACCCTACCACACCTAACCCTACCACACCTCTAACCCTGACCCTACCACACCTCTGACCATGACCCTACCACACCTCTGACCATGACCCTACCACACCTCTGACCCTACCACACCTCTGACCCTGACCCTACCACACCTCTAACCCTGACCCTACCACACCTCTGACCCTACCACACCTCTGACCCTGACCCTACCACACCTCTGACCCTAACCCTACCACACCTCTGACCCTGACCCTACCACACCTCTGACCCTAACCCTACCACACCTCTGACCCTGACCCTACCACACCTCTGACCCTGACCCTACCACACCTCTGACCCTACCACACCTCTGACCCTGACCCTACCACACCTCTAACCATGACCCTACCACACCTCTGACCCTACCACACCTCTGATCCTAACCCTACCACACCTGACCCTACCACACCTCTGACCCTGACCCTACCACACCTCTGACCCTGACCCTACCACACCTCTGACCCTAACCCTACCACACACACCTCTGACCCTAACCCTACCACACCTCTGACCCTGACCCTACCACACCTCTAACCCTACCACACCTCTGACCCTGACCCTACCACACCTCTGACCCTACCACACCTCTGACCCTACCACACCTCTGACCCTACCACACCTCTGACCCTAACCCTACCACACCTCTGACCCTAACCCTACCACACCTCTGACCCTAACACACCTCTGACCCTAACCCTACCACACCTGACCCTACCACACCTCTGACCCTGACCCTACCACACCTCTGACCCTGACCCTACCACACCTCTGACCCTGACCCTACCACACCTCTGACCCTAACCCTACCACACCTAACCCTACCACACCTCTGACCCTAACCCTACCACACCTCTGACCCTAACCCCTCTGAAAAATATAATGAAGATTATAATTATATTCTACTAATATAAGAACAATATAAAACTTTTTTTAAAACAATATTCTCGTTGTTCCACCCTATAGTTCATCATGTTTGAGAAATATATCAAACATGCATAACATCCCTTTCAATGCTGGGAAATTAATCTGTAGTCTAGGAGTTTACAAGTGGAACATTTGGGTATCAATCACACAGTGCATTTGTTTCCCAGTTAAATCAAATCAAATGTTATTGGTCACATACACATATTTAGCAGATGTTATTGCGGGTGTAGCGAAATGCTTGTGTTCCTAGCTCCAACAGTGCATTAATATCTAACAATTCACAACAATACACACAAATCTAAATGTAAAAGAATGGAATTAAGAAATATATAAATATTAAGATGACCAATGTCAGAGTGGCATAGACTAAAATACAGTAGAATAGAATACAGTAAATACAGTGGGGGAAAAATGTATTTAGTCAGCCACCAATTGTGCAAGTTCTCCCACTTAAAAAGATGAGAGAGGCCTGTAGTTTTCATCATAGGTACACGTCAACTATGACAGACAAATTGAGAAGAAAAAAATCCAGAAAATCACATTGTAGGATTTTTTATGAATTTATTTGCAAATTATGTTGGAAAATAAGTATTTGGTCACCTACAAACAAGCAAGATTTCTGGCTCTCACAGACCTGTAACTTCTTCTTTAAGAGGCTCCTCTGTCCTCCACTCGTTACCTGTATTAATGGCACCTGTTTGAACTTGTTATCAGTATAAAAGACATCTGTCCACAACCTCAAACAGTCACACTCCAAACTCCACTATGGCCAAGACCAAAGAGCTGTCAAAGGACACCAGAAACAAAATTGTAGACCTGCACCAGGCTGGGAAGACTGAATCTGCAATAGGTAAGCAGCTTGGTTTGAAGAAATCAACTGTGGGAGCAATTATTAGGAAATGGAAGACATACAAGACCACTGATAATCTCCCTCGATCTGGGGCTCCACGCAAGATCTCACCCCGTGGGGTCAAAATGATCACAAGAACGGTGAACAAAAATCCCAGAACCACACGGGGGGACCTAGTGAATGACCTGCAGAGAGCTGGGACCAAAGTAACAAAGCCTACCATCAGTAACACACTATGCCGCCAGGAACTCAAATCCTGCAGTGCAAGACGTGTCCCCCTGCTTAAGCCAGTACATGTCCAGGCCCGTCTGAAGTTTGCTAGAGTGCATTTGGATGATCCAGAAGAGGATTGGGAGAATGTCATATGGTCAGATGAAACCAAAATAGAACTTTATGGTAAAAACTCAACTCGTTGTGTTTGGAGGACAAAAAATGCCGAATTGCATCCAAAGAACACCATACCTACTGTGAAGCATGGGGGTGGAAACATCATACTTTGGGGCTGTATTTCTGCAAAGGGACCAGGACGACTGATCCGTGTAAAGGAAAGAATGAATGGGGCCATGTATCGTGAGATTTTGAGTGAAAACCTCCTTCCATCAGCAAGGGCATTGAAGATGAAACGTGGCTGGGTCTTTCAGCATGACAATGATCCCAAACACACCGCCTGGGCAACGAAGGAGTGGCTTCGTAAGAAGCATTTCAAGGTCCTGGAGTGGCCTAGCCAGTCTCCAGATCTCAACCCCATAGAAAATCTTTGGAGGGAGTTGAAAGTCCGTGTTGCCCAGCGACAGCCCCAAAACATCACTGCTCTAGAGGAGATCTGCATGGAGGAATGGGCCAAAATACCAGCAACAGTGTGTGAAAACCTTGTGAAGACTTACAGAACATGTTTGACCTGTGTCATTGCCAACAAAGGGTATATAACAAAGTATTGAGAAACTTTTCTTATTGACCAAATACTTATTTTCCACCATAATTTGCAAATAAATTCATTAAAAATCCTACAATGTGATTTTCTTGATTTTTTTTTCCCTCATTTTGTCTGTCATAGTTGACGTGTACCTATGATGAAAATTACAGGCCTCTCATCTTTTTAAGTGGGAGAACTTGCACAATTGGTGGCTGACTAAATACTTTTTCCCCCCACTGTATGTATAAAATTAGTAAAGCAGTATGTAAACATTATTAAAGTGGCCAGTGATTCCATGTCTATGAATATAGGGCAGCATCCTCTAAGGTGCAGGGTTGAATAACCAGGTGGTAGCCGGCTAGTGATGGCTATTTAACAGTCTGATGGCCTTGAGATAGAAGCTGTTTTTCAGTCGCTCGGTCCCAGCTTTGATGCACCTGTACTGACCTCGCCTTCTGGATGATAGCGGGGTGAACAGGCCGTGGCTTGGGTGGTTGATGTCCTTAATGATCTTTTTGGCCTTCCTGTGACATCGGGTGCTGTAGGTGTCCTGGAGGGCTGGTAGTTTGCCCCCGGTGATGCGTTGGGCAGACCGCACCACCCTCTGGAGAGCCCTGTGGTTGCGGGCGGTGCAGTTGCCGTACCAGGCGGTGATACAGCCCGACAGGATGCTCTCAATTGTGCATCTGTAAAAGTTTGTGAGGGTTTTAGGTGCCAAGCCACATTTCTTCAGCCTCCTGAGGTTGAAAAGGCGCTGTTGCGCCTTTTTCACAACACTGTCTGTGTGGGTGGACCATTTCAGATTGTCAGTGATGTGTACGCCGAGGAACTTGAAGCTTTCCACCTTCTCCACTGCGGTCCTGTCGATGTGGATAGGGGGGTGCACCCTCTACTGTTTCCTGAAGTCCACGATCATCTCCTTTGTTTTGTTGACATTGATTGAGAGGTTATTTTCCTGGCACCACACTCCCAGAGCCCACACCTCCTCCCTGTAGGCTGTCTCGTCATTGTTGGTAATCAAGCCTACTACTGTTGTGTTATCTGCAAACTTGATGATTGAGTTGGAGGCGTGCTTGGCCACACAGTCATGGGTGAACAGGGAGTACAGGAGGGGGCTGAGCATGCACCCTTGTGGGGCCCCAGTGTTGAGGATCAGCGAAGTGGAGGTGTTGTTTCCTACCTTCACCACATTTACATTTACATTTACGTCATTTATTTATCATTCTTATCCAGAGCGACTTACAAATAGGTGCATTCACCTTATAGCCAGTGGGATAACCACTTTACAATGTTTTTTTAATTTTTTTAAATGTTTTTTATTGGAGTAAAGGGGTGGGGGTAGAAGGATTACTTTATCCTATCCCAGGTATTCCTTAAAGAGGTGGGGTTTCAAATGTCTCTGGAAGGTGGTGAGTGACTCCGCTGTCCTGGCATCGTGAGGAAGCTTGTTCCACCATTGGGGTGCCAGAGCAGCGAACAGTTTTGACTGGGCTGAGCGGGAACTATGCTTCCGCAGAGGAAGGGGAGCCAGCAGGCCAGAGGTGGATGAACGCAGTGCCCTCGTTTGGGTGTAGGGACTGATCAGAGCCTGAATGTACGGAGGTGCCGTTCCCCTCACAGCTCCGTAGGCAAGCACCATGGTCTTGTAGCAGATGCGAGCTTCAACTGGAAACCAGTGGAGTGTGCGGAGGAGCGGGGTGACCTGAGAGAACTTGGGAAGGTTGAACACCAGACGGGCTGCGGCATTCTGGATGAGTTGTAGGGGTTTAATGGCACAGGCAGGGAGCCCAGCCAACAGCGAGTTGCAGTAATCCAGACGGGAGATGACAAGTGCCTGGATTAGGACCTGTGCCGCTTCCTGTGTAAGGCAGGGTCGTACTCTCCGAATGTTGTAGAGCATGAACCTACAGGATCAGGTCACCGCCTTGATGTTAGCGGAGAACGACAGGGTGTTGTCCAGGGTGACGCCAAGGCTCTTCGCACTCTGGGAGGAGGACACAACGGAGTTGTCAACCGTGATGGCGAGATCATGGAACGGGCAGTCCTTCCCCGGGAGGAAGAGCAGCTCCGTCTTGCCGAGGTTCAGCTTGAGGTGGTGATCCGTCATCCATACTGATATGTCTGCCAGACATGCAGAGATGTGATTCGCCACCTGGTTATCAGAAGGGGGAAAGGAGAAGATTAGTTGTGTGTCGTCAGCGTAGCAATGATAGGAGAGGCCATGTGAGGATATGACAGAGCCAAGTGACCTGGCCCGTCAGGAAGTCCAGGACCCAGTTGCACAGGGCGGGGTTCAGACCCAGGGCCCTGAGCTTAATGATGAGCTTGGAGGGTACTATGGTGTTGAATGCTGAGCTATAGTCAATGAACAGCATTCTTACCCTCTTGTCCAGATTGGATAGGGCAGTGTGCAGTGTGATGGCAATTGCATAGTCTGTGGATCTATTGGGCCGGTAAGCAAATTGAAGTTGGTCTAGGGTGTCAGGTAAGGTGGAGGTGATATGATCCTTAACTAGCTTCTCAAAGCACTTCATGATGACAGAAGTGAATGCTATGGGGCGATAGTCATTTAGTTCAGTTACCTTTTCCTTCTTGGGTACAGGAACAATGGTGGACATATTGAAGCAAGTGGGGACAGCAGACTGGGATAGGGAGAGATTGAATATGTCCGTAAACCCTCCAGCCAGCTGGTCTGCGCATGCTCTGAGGATGCGGCTAGGGATGCCGTCTGGGAGCCTTGCGAGGGTTAACACGCTTAAATGTCTTACTCACTTTGGCCACGGAGAACGAGAGCCCACAGTCCTTGGGAATGGGCCGCGTCGGTGGCACTGTGTTATCCTCAAAGCGGGCGAAGAAGGTGTTTAGCTTGTCTGGGAGCAAGACGTCGGTGTCCGCGACGTGGCTGGTTTTCCCTTTATAATCCGTGATTGTCTGTAAACCCTGCCACATACAGTTGAAGTCTGAAGTTTACATACACCTTAGCCAAATCACAATTCCTGACATTTAATCCTAGTAAAAATTCCCTGTCTTAGGTCAGTTAGGATCACCACTTTATTTTAAGAATGTGAAATGTCAGAATAATAGTAGAGAGTGATTTATTTCAGCTTTTATTTCTTTCATCACATTCCTAGTGGGTCAGAAGTTTACATACACTCAATTAGTATTGGTAGCATTGCCTTTAAATTGTTTAACTTGGGTCAAATGTTTTGGGTAGCCTTCCACAAGCTTCCCACAATAAGTTGGGTGAATTTTGGCCCATTCCTCCTGACAGCGCTGGTGTAACTGAGTCAGGTTTATAGGCCTCCTTGCTCGCACACGCTTTTTCAGTTCTGCCCACACATTTTCTATAGGATTGAGGTCAGGGCTTTGTGATGGCCACTCCAATACCTTGACTTTGTTGTCCTTAAGCCATTTTGCCACAACTTTGGAAGTATGCTTGGGGTCATTGTCCATTTGGAAGACCCATTTGCGACCAAGCTTTAACTTCCTGACTGATGTCTTGAGACGTTGCTTCAATATATCCACATAATTTTCCTTCCTCATGATGCCATCTATTTTGTGAAATGCACCAGTCCTTCCTGCAGCAAAGCACCCCCACAGCATGATGCTGCCACCCCCGTGCTTCACGGTTGGGATGGTGTTCTTCGGCTTGCAAGCATCCGCCTTTTTCCTCCAAACATAACGATGGTCATTATGGCCAAACAGTTCTATTTTTGTTTCATCAGACCAGAGGACAGTTCTCCAAAAAGTACGATCTTTGTCCCCATGTGCAGCTGCAAACCGTAGTCTGCCATTTTTATGGTGGTTTTGGAGCAGTGGCTTCTTCCTTGCTGAGCGGCCTTTCAGGTTATATCGATATAGGACTCGTTTTAATGTGGATATAGATACTTTTGTACCTGTTTCCTCCAGCATCTTCACAAGGTCCTTTGTTGTTGTTCTGGGATTGTTTGCACCAAAGTATGTTCATCTCTAGGAGACAGAATGCGTCTCCTTCCTGAGCGGTATGATGGCTGCGTGGTCCCATGGTGTTTATACTTGCGTACTATTGTTGGTACAGATGAACGTGGTACCTTCAGGCGTTTGGAAATTGCTCCCAAGGATGAACCAGACTTGTGGAGGTCTACAATAATTTTTCTGAGGTCTTGGCTGATTTATTTTGATTTTCCCCATGATGTCAAGCAAAGAGGCACTGAGTGTGAAGGTAGGCCTTGAAATACATCCACAGGTACACCTCCAATTGACTCAAATGATGTCAATTAGCCTATCAGAAGCTTCTAAAGCCATGACATCCTTTTCTGGAATTTTCCAAGCTGTTTAAAGGCACAGTCAACTTAGTGTATGTAAACTTCTGACCCACTGGAATTGCGATACAGTTAATTATAAGTGAAATAATATGTCTGTAAACAATTGTTGGAAAAACGACTTGTGTCATGCACAAAGTAGATGTCCTAACCAACTTGCCAAAATGATCGTTTGTTAACAAGAAATTTGTTGAGTGGTTGAAAAATGAGTTTTAATGACTCCAACCTAAGTGTATGTAAACTTCCGACTACAACTGTACGTCTCGTGTCTTAACGGTTGAATTGCGACTCCACTTTGTCTCTGTACTGACGTTTTGCCTGTTTGATTGCCTTAAGGATGGAATAATTACACTGTTTGTATTCGACCACATTCCCAGTCACGTTGCCATGGTTAAATACGGTGTTTCGCGCTTTCAGTTTTGCGCTAATGCTAATGCTAATGCTGCCGTCTATCCAAGGTTTCTGGTTTGGGGAGGTTTTAATAGTCACAGTGGGACCAACATCCCTTATACACTTCCTGATGAACTCAGTCACCGTGTCCGTGTATACATCAATGTTATTCTCAGAGGCAACCCGGAACATATCCCAGTCCGCGTGATCAAAACAATCTTGAAGCATGGATTCTGATTAGTCAGACCAGCGTTGAATAGACTTTAGATATACATTGCCTTCAGAAAGTATTCACACCCCTTGACTTTTTCCACATTTTGTTGTGTTACAGCCTGAATTTGAAATGGATTAAATTGAGATTTTGTGTCACTGGCCTACATACAATACCCCATAATGTTAAAGTGGAATTGTGTTTTATTTTTTTTAACAAATTATTTAAAAATGAAAAGTTGAAACGTCTTGAGTCAATAAGTATTCAACCCCTTTGTTATGGCAAACCTAAATAAGTTCCGGAGTAAAAATGTGCTTAACAAGTGACATAGTAAGTTGCATGGACTCACTGTGTGTGATAAGTGTTTAACATGATTTTTGAATGAATACCTCATCTCTGTACCTCAGACATACAGATAATTGTAAGGTCCCTCAGTTGAGCAGTGAATTTAAAACACAGATTCATCCTGGGAAGTTTTGCCTCGCGAAGAAGGGCACCTGTTGATAGATGGATGAAGTTATTAATGACACTTTGGATGGTGTATCAATACACCCAGTCACTACAAAGATACAGGCGTTCTTCCTAACTCAGTTGCAGGAGAGGAAGGAAACCACTCAGAGATTTCACCATGAGGCCAATGGTGACTTTAAAACAGTTACAGAGTTTACTGGCTGTGATAGGAGAAAACTGAGGATGGATCAACAACATTGTAGTTACTGCATAATGCTAACTAAATGACAATGAAAAGAAGGAAGCCTGTACAGAATAAAAATATTCCAAAACATGCATCCTGTTTGCAATTAGGCACTAAAGTAAAACTGCAAAAACATTGGCTAGGAAATTAACTTAATGTCCTGAATACAAAGCCTTATGTTTGGGAAAAAATCCAACACAACACATCACTGAGTACCACTCTTCATATTTTCAAGCATGGTGGTGTCTGCATCATGTTATGGGTATGCTTGTCATCGGCAAGGACTGGAGAGTTTTTTTTGATAAAAATAAACAGAATAGAGCTAAGCACAAGCAAAATCCTAGAGGAAAACCTGGTGTTTACAAAGAAGACAGTGAATGTTCATGAGTGGCCTAGTTACAGTTGACTTAAAATTGGCTTGAATATCTATGGCAAGACTTGAAAATGGCTGTCTAGCAAAGATCAACAAACAACTTGACAGAGCTTGAAGAATTTTTTAAAGAATAATGTGCAAATATTGTACAATCCAGGTGTGCACAGATCTTAGATACTGACCCAGAAAGACTCACAGCTGGAATCGCTGACAAAGGGGATTGACTCAGAGGTGTGAATATTTATGTAAATTAGATATTTCATTGTCAATAAATTTGCTAAAAATATCAAAAAATTTGGTTTTCACTTTGTCATTATGGGGTTGTGTGTGTAGATGGGTGAGAAATATATATTTAATAAATTGTTGAATTCAGGCTGTAACAGCAAAATGTGGAATAAGTCAAAGGCTATGAATACTTTCTGAAGGCACTGTACGTGTTAGATCTAGCCGTGTCAGATCTAGCCGTGATGTAGCCGTGTTAGATATAGCCGTGATATAGCCGTGATATAGCCGTGTCAGATGTAGCCGTGATATAGCCGTGATGTAGCCGTGTCAGATGTAGCCGTGATATAGCCGTGATGTAGCCGTGATGTAGCCGTGATGTAGCCGTGATGTAGCCGTGTCAGATGTAGCCGTGATATAGCCGTGTCAGATGTAGCCGTGATATAGCCGTGTCAGATGTAGCCGTGATATAGCCGTGTCAGATGTAGCCGTGTCAGATGTAGCCGTGATATAGCCGTGATGTAGCCGTGTCAGATGTAGCCGTGATATAGCCGTGTCAGATGTAGCCGTGATATAGCCGTGTCAGATGTAGCCGTGATATAGCCGTGTCAGATGTAGCCGTGATATAGCCGTGTCAGATGTAGCCGTGATATAGCCGTGATGTAGCCGTGTCAGATGTAGCCGTGATATAGCCGTGATGTAGCCGTGTCAGATGTAGCCGTGATATAGCCGTGTCAGATGTAGCCGTGATATAGCCGTGTCAGATGTAGCCGTGATATAGCCGTGATGTAGCCGTGTCAGATGTAGCCGTGATATAGCCGTGATGTAGCCGTGATGTAGCCGTGTCATAGCCGTGATGTAGCCGTGATGTAGCCGTGTCATAGCCGTGATATAGCCGTGATGTAGCCGTGTCAGATGTAGCCGTGTCAGATGTAGCCGTGATGTAGCCGTGATGTAGCCGTGTCGTAGCCGTGATATAGCCGTGATGTAGCCGTGTCAGATGTAGCCGTGATGTAGCCGTGATGTAGCCGTGTCATAGCCGTGATGTAGCCGTGTCAGTCTCTCCAGAACCATGCAGACAGGCTGTGTTTGACTTTACTCCATATGTCACGAGTCACATGATGGAGAGAATGTGTCTGTTATGATTGATCTGATTGAGAGGAGCAGATGTCTAACGGGTTAGAGTCTGACATGATGGAACCCCATAAAGCATGATGTTGTGTTATGAGTATTTTGGATCCTATTTTAAAGTGAGGGGAGGTACAATGAATTTCAATTTGTTTGCAAATCAAATGTGTAAAAGAAATGTAACTACACTGGACTAATGTATGTTTTTGCTCTATTCATCAGATTCCATCCAGAAACAACATCCGGAAAGAAAAGATCACATCACATCTTAACAGCTAAATGGTAAGTAACTTCTTGATGGTTTCTGTAAATGTTTTGTAAAGGCATTGATGAAGATTGTTGTGGAGGTGTTTAAAAACAGCTAAATAAATATAAATCCAACATGTATATTATTTAATCAAAATGAAACCAATTAATGACATTGTTACTGGAATAACCTGGTGCTGGAGCTTTGCTAGCACGTTGCAAATGTATGAAAGGTTATACAGTGCATTCGGAAAGTATTCAGACCCCTTGACTTTTTCCACATTTTGTTACGTTACAGCCTTATTCTAAACATTTATTTTTAATATCAATCTACACACAATAGCCCATAATAACAAAGCAAAAACAGGTATTTAGAAATAAAATATCACATTTACATAAGTGTTCAGACCCTTTACTCAGTACTTTGTTGAAGCACCTTTGGCAGTGATTACAGCCTCGAGTCTTCTTGGGTAAGACGCTACAAGCTTGGCACACCTGTAACTGGGGAGTTTCTCCCATTCCTCTCGGCAGATCCTCTCAAGCTCTCTCAGTGTCAGCAATGCAGATAGTCCGGGTAGCCATTTGATTAGATGTTCAGGAGTCTTATGGCTTGGGAGTAGAACCTGTTTAGAAGCCTCTTGGACCTAGACTTGGCGCTCCGGTACCACTTGCCGTGCGATAGCAGAGAGAACAGTCTATGACTTGGGTGGCTGGAGTCTTTGACAATTTTCTAGGGCCTTCCTCTGACATCGCCTGGTATAGAGGTCCTGGATGGCAGGAATCTTGGCCCCAGTGATGTACTGGGCCGTACGCACTACCCTCTGTAGTGCCTTGCGGTCGGAGGCCGAGCAGTTGCCATACCAGGCGGTGATGCAACCAGTCTGGATGCTCTCGATGGTGCAGCTGTAGAACCTTTTGAGGATCTGAGGACCCATGCCATATCTTTTCAGTCTCCTAAGGGGGAATAGGCTTTGTCATGCCCTCTTCACAACTGTCTTGGTGTGTTTGGACCATGATAGTTTGTTGGTGATGTGGACAGCAAGGAACTTGAAGCTCTCAACCTGTTCCACTACAGCCCCGTCGATGAGAATGGGGGCGTGCTCAGTCCTCTTTTTTTTCCTGTAGTCCACAATCATCTCCTTTGTCTTGATCATGTTAAGAGAGAGGTTGTGATCCTGGCACCACATGGCCAGGTCTCTGACCTCCTCCCTATAGGCTGTCTCATCGTTGTCTGTGATCAGGCCTACCATTGTTGTGTCGTCGGCAAACTTAATGATGGTATTTGAGTCATGTCTGGCCATGCAGTCATGGGTGAACAGGGAGTACAGGAGGGGACTGAGCACACACCCATGAGGGGCCCCCGTGTTGAGGATCAGCGTGGCAGATGTGTTGTTACCTACCCTTACCACCTGGGGGCGGCCCGTCAGGAAGTCCAGGATCCAGTTGCAGAGGGAGGTGTTTAGTCCCAGTGTCCTTAGCTTAGTGATGAGCTTTGAGGGCACTATGGTGTTGAACGCTGAGCTGTAGTCAATGAATAGCATTCTCACGTAGGTGTTCCTCTTGTCCAGGTGGGAAAGGGCAGTGTGGAGTGCAATAGAGATTGCATCATCTGTGGATCTGTTGGGGTGGTATGCAAATTGGAGTGGGTCTAGGGTTTCTGGGATAATGGTGTTGATGTGAGCCATGGCCAGCCTTTCAAAGCACTTCATGGCTACAGACGTGAGTGCTACGGGTTGGTAGTCATTTAGGCAGGTTATCTTAGTGTTCTTGGGCACAGGGACTAAGGTGGTCTGCTTGAAACATGTTGGTATTACAGACTCAGTCAGGGACATGTTGAAAATGTCAGTGAAGACACTTGCCAGTTGGTCAGCACATGCTCGGAGTACACATCCTGGTAATCCGTCTGGCCCTGCGGCCTTGTGAACGTTGACCTGCTTAAAAGTCTTACTCACATCGGCTACGCAGAGCATGATCACATAGTCATCCGGAACAGCTGGTGCTCTCATGCATGCTTCAGTGTTGCTTGCCTCGAAGCGAGAATAGAAGTGATTTAGCTCGTCTGGTAGGCTTGTGTCACTGGGCAGCTCGTGGCTGTGCTTCCCTTTGTAGTCTGTAATAGTTTTCAAACACTGCCACATCCGACGAGCGTCAGAGCCGGTGTAGTACGATTCAATCTTAGTCCTCTATTGACTCTGCCTGTTTGATGGTTCGTCGGTGGGCATAGCGGGATTTCTTATAAGCTTTTATGCACCAGCTGTTTACGAATATACACAGACCGCCACCCCTTGTCTTACCGGAGTGAGACGTTCTATCCTGCCGATGTAGCGTATATCCCGCCAACTGTATGTTATCCATGTCGTCGTTCTGCCACGACTCGGTGAAACATAAGATATTACAGTTTTTAAATGTCCCGTTGGTAGGATAACCGTAATCTTAGGTCGTCCAATTTATTTTCAAACGATTGAACATTAGCTAATAGGATTGATGGAAGAGGCAGTTTACTCGCTCGCCGTCGGATCTTTACAAGGCACCCCGGCCTACGTCCACGATATCTCGGTCTCTTTCTCATGCGAATGACGGGGATTTGGGCCTTGTCGGGTGTCCGTAGAATATCCTTTGCTTCTGACTCGTTGAAGAAAAAATATTTGTCCAATACGAGGTGAGTAATCGCTGTCCTGCTATCCAGAAGCTCTTTTTGGTCATAAGAGACGGTGGCAGAAACATTATGTACAGAATAAATTACAAATAACGCGAAAAAACACACATAATAGTACAATTGGTTAGAGGGCTGTAAAACGGCAGCCATCTTCTCCTGACGCCATTCTTGAACTAATGTGCCTTTTACTGAGGAGAGGCTTCGTCTGGCCACTCTACCATAAAGGCCTGATTGGTGGAGTGCTGCAGAGATGGTTGTCCTTCTGGAAGGTTCTCCCATCTCCACAGAGGAACTCTAGAGCTCTGTCAGAGTGACCATCGGGTTCTTGGTCACCTCCCTGACCAAGGCCCTTCTCCCCCGATTGCTTAGTTTGACCAGACGGCCAGCTCTAGGAAGAGTCTTGGTGGTTCCAAACGTCTTCCATTTAAGAATGATGGAGGCCACTGTGTTCTTGGGGACCTTCAATGCTGCAGAATTTATTTGGTACCCTTCCCTAGATCTGTGCCTCGACACAATCCTGTCTCCGAGTTCTATTCCTTCAACCTTATGGGTTGGTTTTTGCTCTGAGATGCACTGTCAACTGTGGGTCCTTATATAGACAGGTGTGTGCCTTTCCAAATAATGTCCAATCAATAGAATTTACCACAGGTGGACTCTAATCAAGTTGTAGAAACATCTCAAGGATGATCAATGGAAACAGGATGCACCTGAGCTCAATTTCAAGGCTAATAGCAAAGGGTCTGAATACTTATGGAATTAAGGTATTTCTGTTTATTTTTAATACATTTGCACACATTTCTAAAAACCTGTTTTCACTTTGTCATTATGGGGTATTGTGTGTAGATTGATTAGGAAAACAAATTATTTAATACATTTTAGAATAATGCGGAAAAGGTCAAGGGGTCTGAATACTTTCCGAATGCACTGTATAGTACTATACTAAACATGTTCTAATATTATAGTAATGAGGTCATACCTTCCAGGGAACTTGGAAGACATTCCGGAACATCTGAAGGAGAAACTAAGGTCCTATGAACCTCAGGAGTAAAATAACCTAAACAGGACTGAAACAGATAGGTGACCTCGTCCCCCAGCCAACCCTGGACCGTTAACCTTGGACAGATAACACTGGACAGTCTCTGATATGGAGCATCATAGAGCATTATCATGGAGCGTCGATGAAACGGAGACAGACTTTGTCCATCCAGGTCTAAACTGAGACAACAGTGAAATACTACTGTGTCTAACAGTATGCATTATTGTCCTAAACTGACCCATCATCCATGGAGGAGATCTTTGTTGGTGTTCCAATACAATATGATTGAACTCTTAACTGATAAGGTACCTGTACTGGGAAACCACATGTTTGTTTCTCTCTCTCAATCGGACTACCATTCATTACTGACTACCATTCATTACTGACTACATTACTGACTATGATCCTGATCATGACAACATGTCACATATCAAAGAAGGAAGACAGATGCATCAACAGAGAACAATAAAAACAGCAGCTCATCCTATTTATATTTATTTTTATTAACTTGAATTTATTCAGGGTAGCCCAATTCAGACCAGGGTCTCATTCCCAATGGTGTCCTGAGTACAAACATTTTCTCACAAACAGGAAGAAAAATTAACATTACAAATAAAAGAATAAATATAACCACACTTCCTGTAATGGATGAATTGTCATTAATACAAAATCTATTATATTATTATTACAAACTGTTAATGCAAATGTATTTAAATATATGTTCTTGTAGTTTCTTTACTATTTATGTTGACAAATAAAAAGTCTATACAATAATTAAACACTTTCTGTTGATTGAATTTTTATTTTTATAGTGTTTACAATACTTTTGTGTTACTTTTGTGAGAAGATATACTTTTTAGTTTATTACTGTTCCATCAATAAGCAGCCTCAAAATCTATATTTCAGGTAAAAGGCATAGCTAAAAGTAGAAATTCATTATTTGGTCAATTGTTTTGCTTTAGTCTTCAGTGAAGGAGGAAGGATGGCTTTTAATAATGATCAGAAACTATTCTGATAATGTGGCTAGCCAAAGATTGTCTATTGTATTAACAAGATCAACATGTGACCGCTCTAACAATGGAAATGCATGTCAAAGATGGAAGGCGGGAGGAGGAGAGATCAGGTGGGATCATTCTAGCCAATGAGAGGGCAGATACGCATGTGAACAACAGGCCATAGAGAGAGAGAGAGGACTCTTTGTATTCTATGCCTTTATGGTGTCTGTGACAGCGTGGGCAGAGCTACTGAGGCATCTCCATTTTAAAGTAGTCAAAATGTCTTCTTCAGCTGATGGCTCCCAACTCATAGGAATCCCCGCCCAGTTGACTACTTTAAAATGGTGGAAGCCCTCTATGGTAATGTCCATGCTAAAACGGGTTATATGCCATTGTCTCGTATCTCGCATAGGGTAATAAGATATATCAAAGTCTGGCTACAATGGGCTGCCATAACGTTCAAAAATATTAGCCAGGTGATATCATCTGCTGAACCCCAATTCTGCTTCAAAACTGTCTGAAATAATCTAAAACAATAAAAAGTCAATAATGTTTGTTTTTTGGTGAGGATGTCCTAGCTAGATGAAAAAATGGGTTGACTAAGGAATATTGTGCTGAGGTACATTTGCTCCCATTTGGTGGGTGTGGCGGAGTGTGGTTTGAAGCGATGAGTGACATATTTAAAGGGAAGTGGCCATGCTGACAGCGTTCCCCAACCCGTCCCCGTTTTTCAACTAGTCGTTCAGTACAGCACCATTTCCGTTCAATTGAACGTAAAAACGTATGCAGCTAACTGGTTGTAGTTATACATGTGCCATGTTCAACTAGTTAGCAAGTCGGACATTTCAGAGTTTCCTAGTTCCGACTAACACGTGAACGCGGCATAAACTCTCCTCTCGGTAGGGCGGCTGGTAGACTAAAGGTTAAGAGAGTTGGGCCAGTAACCGAAAGGTCGCTGGTTTGAACCCCCGAGCCGGCAAGGTGGAGAAATCTGCCATTCTTCCCTTGAGCAAGGCAATTAATCCCCAACAACGACAACTGCTCACTGGGCTCCGATGACGTAGATTAAGGCAGCTCACCTCTCTGATTCAGAGGGGTTGGGTTAAATGCAAAGCATGCATTCAGTTGTGCAACTGACTAGGTATCCCCTTTCCCCCCCTCTTCCTATGATGACAACGGTATACGATAAATGGTAACTAGTGACAACAAATAATAACAGTAGAGAGGCTATATAAGGGCAGTGGTGGAAAAAGTGTCTCAATTGTTATACTTGAGTAAAAGTAGATACCTTAATAGAAAATGACTCAAGTAAAAGTGAATGTCACCCAGTAAAGTACTACTTGAGTAAAAGTCTAAAAGTATTTGGTTTGAAATATACTGAAGTATCAAAAGTAAAAATCATTTCAAATTCCTTATATTAAGCAAACCAGACGGCACCATTTTATTTTTTTTGATTTACGGATAGCCAGGGGCTCACTCCAACACTCAGACATAATTTACAAACGAAGCATTTGTGTTTAGTGAATCCGCCAGATCAGAGGCAGTAGGGATGACCAGGAATGTTCTCTTGATAAGTGTGTGAATTGGACCATTTTCCTGTCCTGCTAATCATTCAAAATGTAAAGAGTACTTTTGGGTTTCGGGGAAACTGTATGGAGTAAAAAGTACATTATTTTCTTTAGGAATGTGGTGAAGTAAAAGTAGTCAAAAATAATACAGATACCAAAAAAACGACTTAAGTAGTACTTGAAAGTATTTTTACTTAAGTACTTTACACCACTGTATACGGGGGGTACCGGTACAGAGTCAATGTGCGGGGGCACAGGTTAGTCAAGGTAATTGAGGTAATATGTACATGTAGGTAAAGTTATTAAAGTGACTATGCATAGATAATAACTGACTAATTTACGAACACTCAACACCCGTTGAATATGGCCGGTGTCAGTAAACGTTGGCAAAAAAGCATAAATAGTTGCCAGCAGCACAGTTGCAGTCACCAACGCTCTGGATAACATAAAAACAGCCTAACCAGCTCTGCTAGGGCGAGTAAAATGGTTAGAGTGAGCTGTTCTCTCATTTGTGTCTGGAAGTAGCTTGCCAACGTTAGCCAGTTAGCTTGGGTGCTTGACTGCTGTTGTAAGGGCAGAACGCTCGGATCAACCCTTAAAGAAGAACAAACAGGCAGGTGAAACAAAACTAGGACTGAAGACTATAACTGGTTCTCACAAACGAGCTAGGAAAATACTTAGTAGAGTCAAAACGAACAATACCTCACAAGGCACAAACAGAAAGAACTGAACTAAATAAGGAGCTGATGAGACCAGGTGAGTAACTAACACAGGTGGAATCAATGAACAAAAATGGAAGACAGGGCTACGTTCAAGAACACAAAGAAACAGGGCTACGTTCAAGAACACAAAGAAACAGGGCTACGTTCAAGAACACAAAGAGACAGGGCTACGTTCAACAACACAAAGAGACAGGGCTACGTTCAACAACACAAAGAGACAGGGCTACGTTCAACAACACAAAGAAACAGGGCTACGTTCAACAACACAAAGAAACAGGGCTACGTTCAACAACACAAAGAAACAGGGCTACGTTCAACAACACAAAGAAACAGGGCTACGTTCAACAACACAAAGAAACAGGGCTACGTTCAACAACACAAAGAAACAGGGCTACGTTCAACAACACAAAGAAACAGGGCTACGTTCAACAACACAAAGAAACAGGGCTACGTTCAACAACACAAAGAAACAGGGCTACGTTCAACAACACAAAGAAACAGGGCTACGTTCAACAACACAAAGAAACAGGGCTACGTTCAACAACACAAAGAAACAGGGCTACGTTCAACAACACAAAGAAACAGGGCTACGTTCAACAACACAAAGAAACAGGGCTACGTTCAAGAACACAAAGAAACAGGGCTACGTTCAACAACACAAAGAAACAGGGCTACGTTCAACAACACAAGGTTGACTAAGAAAATAAATACAGAACCTTACATAGGCTTTGCCAGATACAGTAAAACATTTGTTTTTTTACACAAGGCTTCGCAAAGTACAGTACAAAGTGTGTAATGTGTTTTACACTAAGCTGTGCCAGAAACAGTTGTAGTTCTGCTCAAATGTAAATGTACAATGTAATAAAACACGTGTCAACTTAAAGAATCATGTTTTTTCAAATTCATGAATATTGTTTTACTACTGCAGGCTACATCTTTTGAAATATTGTTTGATAAGTGTATTAGAGAAGACAAACAGCAGTTGTTTTCCATCCAGTCCTGTTCATCTCCCCTGGTAGTGGCTGTGGTTTAGTGCACCATGCCAGCACTAGAATTAGATCACGGTGTATCATATATTTCTAGTGTCTACACAGACCCCAAGAGGCTGCTGTATCATATCGTACAATATTAAGGATACACATAATACACATCAGTGGAGGCTGGTGAGAGGAGCTATAGGAGGACGGGCTCATTGTACTGGCTGGAATGGAATAAATGGAACGGAGTCAACGTGGTTTCCATGTGTTTGACATGTTCCATTTCAGTTATTACAATGAGCCCGTCCTCCTATAGCTCCTCTCACCAGCCTCCTCTGATACACACAGTAATGCTACCCTTTAATACCTGCAAAATATTGTTTATTTTAACCACAACTCAGTTCCTTTTAATTCTGCTGTTGTCCATATGAGCCTCCTCTCCAGCCCAGCTGTGTTTGTCACATTGACCCTGAGATACATTTTATTACAGTAGTTTGATCCTAAATACACAAAGGAGATTATCACCATATGTTCATCAGAGGGATTCGACCTCAAAGCCAATTTTATCCAGTTTTATATTAGTCGTCTAGAATCTTGTCTGGTGGTGTTGTGTTACAGGTCTGGGGTCAGCCTTTATATGCATCCCATTCCTTATTCCCTATATTGGCCCTGGTCTAAAGTAGTGCACTAAATAGACAATAGGGTGCTATTGGGACATGTGGTTTATACTACCCCTAGTGCCCTATTATACTACCCCTAGTGCCCTATTATACTACCCCAGTGCCCTATTATACTACCCCAGTGCCCTATTATACTAGACCAGGAGAGCAATGTGTCCATGAAGCCTATTTGTCTGGTGATCAATTCTACATTAGTTGTGAAGCATAGAGAAAAGACTGATATAAAGATGAATAATTCCTTGATATAAACTTAATGAGTCGATCATTCTTGGTCAGTCTTTTGTCTTTGGGTAGTGTGGTGTGATATCTGTCACATAACAAGAGCTAACCTAGATCTGCCTGACAATACTTTTGTACCTGTTTCCTCCAGCATCTTCACAAGGTCATTTGCTGTTGTTCTGGGATTGATTTGCACTTTTCACACCAAAGTACGTTCGTCTCTAGGAGACAGAACACGTCTCCTTCCCGAGTGGTATGACGGCTGCGTGGTCCCATGGTGTTTATACTTGCGTACTATTGTTTGTACAGATGAACTTGGTACCTTCAGGCGTTTGGAAATTGCTCCCAAGGATGAACCAGACTTGTGGAGGTCTACAATTATTTTTCTGAAGTCGTGGATAATTTATTTTGATTTTCCCATGATGTCATGCAAAGAGGCACTGAATTTGAAGGTAGGCCTTGAAATACAGCCACAGGTACACCTCCAATTGACTCAAATTATGTCAATTAGCCTATCAGAAGCTTCTAAAGCCATGACATCATTTTCTGGAATTTTCCAAGCTGTTTAAAGGCACAGTCAACTTAGTGTATGTAAACTTCTGACCCACTGGAATTGTGATACAGTGAATTATAAGTGAAATAATCTCTCTATAAAACAATTGTTGGGAAAATGACTTGTGTCATGCACAAAGTAGATGTCCTAACCGACTGACCAAAACTATAGCTTGTTAAAAATTAATTTGTGGAGTGGTTGAAAAACGAGTTTTAATGACTCCAACCTAAGTGTATGTAAACTTCCGACTTAAACTGTATATATATATATATACATTTTTTTTTAAAGATAAAGAGGTGGGGCTCAAAACAGCCCCACCTGTCCTGAATGACAGGTCGCCCCTGGAACAGAGTGCCCTATGGTGGCAGTCGGGTTATGGTATTGGCTGGAATAAATCAGCTACTTAAACGAACGCATTTGCATTTTATCGATTGGCAATTTGAACGCACAAAAATACCGCAACGAGATCCTGAGGCCATTGTGAGGCCCAGTTTTTTTAAAAGCTATCTGTAACCAACAGATGCATATCTGTATTCCCAGTCATGTGAAATCCATAGATTAAAGCCTAATGAATTTATTTCAATTCACTGATTTCCTCATATGAACTGTAACTCAGTAAAATCTTTGAAATTGTTGCATATTGCGTTTATATTTTTGTTCAGTATATATGTTTTTCTGTTAATGAGTGTTAGTCTGTTTCATATAACCCTTTAAATGATGAATGGGCAATGGGAGAATAACGTGTGTGTGCATGTGATGATTATTCATCTTCCTCATTAGACGATTATCATCATTCTTTTATATGCCATTGTTTTGTTGTTATTATACAGAAATAATAAAAGCCGAATGACAGCATTCTCTGGTTGATTAAATGTATTGAAACAGGCAGTTTGACAGACGGCTAAATATTCAGTCAACTCGAAGGACCACATCAAGATGGATGGAAGCTGCTGTTGTGAAACTTCATACCGTACTTAGCCGATGTTTTGCAAGTACTGTAGTTTTGGTATTCTTTACACACTACCTTATGCATCTTTTATAAACATTACATTGATAGAAACCACGGCAACTCTCAAACAACACTTTAGTAGTAGCTAGCTAGGTCTTTCCCAAACAAGCTAGTTATGTTTGCTAGCTAGTTAGCCTGTATTGTTGGTCTGTGCTCACCCTGTTGCAGCTCGGATTTCTCTTCAGCTTTTCTTTAGACACGTTGCCAACCAGAATAAAGCCTACCGGTTGATTTAGCAACTAGATTTATTTATTTCCTAGTTTTCTTAATTATACAGAGAACCTTTATCCAAAGAAGGGCTATGTACGATGATCATACACACTCCCATCCAACCACTGTCCTAGCATTACCCTGCCACCACAATGTTAGATATTACAGTAGATAGATTAAAGCACTCAATTGGCAGCACTGTTTATATATATACACAGTACCAGTCAAAAGTTTGGACACACCTACTCATTCAAGGGTTTTTCTTTATTTGTACTTTTTTTTTTTTACATTGTAGAATAATAGTGAAGACAACAAAACATGGAATCATGTAGTAACCCAAAAAGTGTTAAACAAATCAAAATATATGTTATATTTGAGATTCTTCAAAGTAGCCACCCTTTGCCTTGACAGCTTTGCACTCTTGGCATTCTCTCAACTTGCTTCATGAGGTAGTCACCTGGAATGCATTTCAATTAACGGGTGTGCCTTCTTAAAAGTTAATTTGTGGAATTTATTTCCTTCTTAATGCGTTTGAGCCAATCAGTTGTGTTGTGACAAGGTAGGGGTGGTATACAGAAGATAGCCCTATTTGGTAAAAGACCAAGTCCATATCATGGCAAGAACAGCTCAAATAAGCAAAGAGAAATTACAGTCCATCATTACGTTAAGACATGAAGGTCAGTCAATACGGAAAATGTCAAGATCTTTGAAAGTTTCTTCAAGTGCAGTCACAAAAACCATCAAGCGCTATGATGAAACTGGCTCTCATGAGGACCGCCACAGGAATGGAAGACCCAGAGTTACCTCTGCTGCAGAGGATAAGTTCATTAGAGTAAACTGCACCTCAGATTGCAGCTCAAATAAATGCTTCCCAGAGATCAAGTAACAGACACATCTCAACATCAACTGTTCAGAGGGGACTTTGTGAATCAGGCCTTCATGGTCGAATTGCTGCAAAGAAACCACTACTAAAGGACACCAATAAGAAGAAGAGACATGCTTGGTCCAAGAAACACGAGCAATGGACATTAGACCGGTGGAAATGTGTCCTTTGGTCTGGAGTCCAAATTTGAGATTTTTGGTTCCAACCGCCGTGTCTTTGTGAGATGCGATTGTTAGGCCTACTGCTGCTAGGTAGCTCTCTCTCTGCTCTCTCCCTCCCCTCTGTCTGTCCTTGATTGCAGGAGTGAAGTCTGGTGTGCGGGAGTCAGGGTTCCAGCTGCAGCTCATTCACCATAATCACCTCAGCCTTTAAGACCCGGTCAAACTTACCACTCATCGTCAGATCATAGTCAAGACAACCATGTTAGTCTCGCTGCCGACTCAACCTGTCTGTTTTCGCTCTTGTGTTTTTTGGCCTGTCTATTTACTTTTTCTCCTGTGCCACAGATATTTGGAACCTGACTCCTGCCTCCGCTTCACTCCTGCCACCACCATCCTGTTCTCCACTATCGGACCTCTCCTTTGGACTCACCACGGACACTAGGACATTACGGTACCACACCTGCCCTGACCTGGATCTGTTACCCTCCCTGTAACCTGGACTTGCTCTTCCCCATTTATTGGAAACCTGGACTATTGAACATTATAATAAACCTGTTAAAACTTCTCTGGCTTGGTGTACTTGTCTGCATTTGGGTTCTATCCAGTTAAATCATAACAGTATGATCTGACCAACATGAACCCAGCAGACAGTAGCTCGGATACCACCCCAGAGTGCACTCAAATTTGGACTGCCATAGCCAATCAGGGCATTTTACTTGGCCAACATGATACCCTGTTTAAGACGATTGCTGAGGACAGTCAGGTGCTGCTTAATCAGGTTCAATTACTCTCCAATCAAGTGTCTGCCCTTACTACCCCTTCAGCCCAGATCAGAGAGCCTTTTGTTCCTGCTCCAGAGCGCTATGACGGGAACATGGGAACCTGTGGCGATTTTTTTGACTCAATGCTCGCTAGTGTTTGAACAACAGCCCCTCACCTACGCCTCAGAAAGTATTGCCTACCTTATCAACTCTACTAGCGGTTCCGCTCGTGCCTGGGGATCCGCGGTATGGGAGAGTCAGTCGGACATTTGCAACGCTTACGTTGCCTTCACCACGGAGATGAGGAAGGTTTTTGACCACCCCGTACGAGGCAAGGAGGCTGCGAAACGGTTGTTTTCTCTTCGGCAGGGGGCTCGTAGTGTGGCGGAGATGGCAGTGGAGTTTCGGACTTTAGCAGCAGTGAGTGGTTGGAATGACGAGGCATTACAAGGAGTGTTCATCAATGCTTTGTCAGACTTTAAAAGATGAATTGGTGTCATATGATGAATCGCCTACGCTGGATAATCTTATTTCACTCACTATCAGGTTGGATAATCGGATTCGGGAGCGCCGCCGGGAGAGGAGTGTTAGTTCCAAGCAACCTGTCCGTCATCAACAAACTCCTCCCTGCATCGTCCCTACGGAGAAAGCCGTGTCTTCCCGAGTCGATACGAGGAGCACTGAACCCGAAGCCATGGAGGTGGGTCGTGCACGGTTGTCCTCAGAGGAGCGTGCACGTCGTATTCAGGCTCGGTTCTGCCTGTATTGTGGAGAAGCTGGTCATTTCGTTCCTTCCTGCCCAGTTCGTCCGGGAAAAGGGCCGGCTCATCATTAATGGGAGAAGTTTTGGTGAGCCGAGCAGCGGATTCTTCCTCTTCTCCCCGCATTCTGCTCCAGGCATCCCTCCAGTGGCAGTCCCAGAATTTCTCTGTTAGTGCGCTGATTGACTCTGGTGCCGACGAAAGCTTTTTGGATAGAGAGTGGGCTCAACAAATGGATTTGGAGACTGTTCCTATGGACTGTCCGCTGCAGGCTAAGGGTCTAAATGGACAATTGTTGACCCGTATTACCCATCAGACTGTTCCTGTTTGTCTTAGAGTGTCGGGAAATCATCAGGAGAACATTCAATTCCATATTATCGACTGCCCACAGACTCCCCTGGTCCTTGGTATCCCCTGGCTCATAAGACACAATCCACACATTGATTGGGTGACAGGTAGAATTGTTTCATGGAGCACATTTTGTCATGTGAATTGTTTGTGTTCTGCTCAGACTCCTGCCAGTACTGTGCCTCAACCTCCACTGGAGTCCATGGATCTTTCTGTTGTTCCTGACGTGTATCATGACCTGGCATCCGTTTTCTGCAAACACAGAGCTACTTCTCTTCCTCCTCACCGGCCTTACGACTGCGCCATTGACCTCCAGCCAGGAGCCCCGCTCCCCAGCAGTCGCCTGTACAATCTCTCCCGCCCGGAGACGGAGGCTATGGAGAACTACATTCGGGACTCCTTGGGGGCAGGTATTATTCGTCCTTCCTCGTCACCTGTAGGAGCGGGATTCTTTTTTGTTGCTAAAAAGGATAAGACCCTCAGACCCTGTATTGATTACCGTGGACTTAACAACATCACCATTAAGAACAAGTATTCTCTGCCTTTGATTAATTCTGCTTTTCCCCTCCTTCATGGTGCTACCATTTTTACGAAACTGGATTTACGAAATGCGTATCACCTGGTGCGCATTCGTAAAGGGGATGAATGGAAGACTGCCTTCAACACACCCTTGGGACATTTTGAGTATCTGGTTATGCCTTTTGGGTTGTCCAATGCCCCTGCTGTTTTTCAGGCACTAGTCAATGATGTCCTTCGGGACATGTTGAATCGGTTTGTTTTTGTCTATCTGGATGATATCTTAATTTTCTCAGAGTCCTCCCAGGAACATGAACTGCATGTGCGCCAGGTGTTGCAAAGGTTGTTGGAGAACAAACTGTTTGTGAAGATGGAGAAATGTGAATTTCATGTGTCTGAGACCTCTTTTTTGGGTTACATCATAGCTCAGGGGGAGTTGCGGATGGACCCAGCTAAGATCTCTGCTGTCACGGACTGGCCAGCCCCCTCCACCCGCAAACAACTTCAACGATTCCTGGGGTTTGCGAACTTCTATAGGAGGTTCATCAAGGACTACAGCCGCATTGCGGCGCCACTCACCACTCTCACCTCCATCTCACGACCGTTCGCTTGGAATGAAGGGGCCGAATCAGCGTTCGAAGAACTGAAACATCGCTTCGCCTCGGCTCCCATTCTGATGCAGCCGGACCCCGACCGCCAGTTTGTCGTGGAGGTGGATGCATCCGACACTGGGGTAGGTGCGGTGTTGTCACAACGTTCACCTGAAGATAATAAACTGCATCCCTGTGCTTTTCTCTCAAGGAAACTTTCTCAGGCAGAGAGGAATTATGATGTTGGCAATCGTGAACTGCTCGCCGTTAAGTTGGCTCTCGAGGAGTGGCGACATTGGTTGGAGGGGGCGGAACAACCCTTCATCGTTTGGACGGATCATAAGAATCTGGCTTACCTCCAGTCAGCGAAGCAGCTCAACCCCCGTCAAGCCAGGTGGGCACAATTTTTTGGGAGATTCAATTTTTCTCTGTCTTACCGTCCTGGGTCACGCAACGTCAAGCCTGACGCCCTGTCTCGTGTTCATTCGGCTGTTGATACTGGTAGTAACCCTGAACCCATTTTGCCTCCTACCTGCAGTATTGCAGTCATCACATGTGACATCGAGGGGATTGTTAGACAGGCTCAACATCATCAAGCTGACCCTGGGAGGGGTCCTCCTAACCGGATGTTTGTCCCTGAGTCTGCTCGCTCCCAGGTACTTCAGTGGGCTCACTCGTCTCCCCTTACCTGTCACCCTGGAGTTTCGCGGACCCTTGACTTTGTGCGACGGAAGTTCTGGTGGGCCACGATGGAGGCGGACACTCGAGCCTTCATTGCTGCTTGTACGGTATGTGCACGAAGTAAGAACTCCACCCAGGCCAGCGCTGGTCATCTACGACCTCTACCTATACCCAGCCGGCCCTGGTCGCACATCGCTATGGATTTTGTCACTGGACTTCCCCCTTCGTCTGGAAAGACTGTCATTCTTACGGTGATTGATCGTTTTTCTAAGTTCGCTCATTTTTTGGCCCTACCTAAACTGCCCACTGCCAGAGAGCCGGCTGATATTTTGGTTGAACATGTGTTCCGCTCTCATGGTCTAGCCACGGATATTGTCTCTGACAGGGGTCCCCAGTTTGTCTCCCAGGTGTGGAAAGCTTTCTGTAAAGCTTTGGGCATCACATCCAGCCTGTCCTCTGGATATCACCCCCAGAACAAACGGGCAAGCCGAGAGAGCGAACCAGGAGATGGAGACCGCTCTCCGCTGTGTCACAGGGTCTAACCCTGGGTCATGGAGCACCATGCTTCCCTGGGTGGAATATGCTCATAACACCTTGACTAACGCTTCCTCTGGTTTGTCTCCTTTTCTGTGTGCTCTGGGTTATCAACCTCCCCTGTTCCCTTCTCAAGAGAGGGAACTGGCAGTACCCTCGGTGCAGTCCCACATGCGACGCTGCTTCAAGGTCTGGAGGAAGGCCAGGGTAGCTCTGTCCCGAGCTTCGGCGTACATGCAGAGGCAAGCCAACCGTCACCGGTCCCAGGCTCCCGGTTACTCTCCTGGTCAAGAGGTATGGCTTAAGTCACGTGACCTTCCATTGAAGGTGGAGTCTAAGAAGATGGCGCCTCGTTTTATAGGACCGTTCAAGATGCTGTCTATTGTTAACCCCTGCGCGGTTAAGCTACAGCTTCCTGCCTCCCTACGGGTTCATTCCACCTTTCATGTTTCCCAGATTAAGCCTGTGTCTGTTAGCCCTCTGTGCCCGCCCTCTCGTCCCCCTCCTCCGCCCAGGATCGTGGGTGGGGGTCCGGTCTACACTGTCCGGCGACTTCTGGATGTTCGCCGCCGGGGTCGTGGTTTCCAGTACCTGGTGGATTGGGAGGGTTATGGTCCTGAGGAACGTTCCTGGGTGCCCAGGAGCTTCATTGTGGATCCTGCTCTGGTCCGAGAGTTTCATAGGTTACATCCCGATAAACCCCATCGGCCGCCAGGTGGCGTCCGTAGAGGGGGGGGTACTGTTAGGCCTACTGCTGCTAGGTAGCTCTCTCTGCTCTCTCCCTCCCCTCTGTCTGTCCTTGATTGCAGGAGTGAAGTCTGGTGTGCGGGAGTCAGGGTTCCAGCTGCAGCTCATTCACCATAATCACCTCAGCCTTTAAAACCCGGTCAAACTTACCACTCATCGTCAGATCATAGTCAAGACAACCATGTTAGTCTCGCTGCCGACTCAACCTGTCTGTTTTCGCTCTTGTGTTTTTTGGCCTGTCTATTTACTTTTTCTCCTGTGCCACAGATATTTGGAACCTGACTCCTGCCTCCGCTTCACTCCTGCCACCACCATCCTGTTCTCCACTATCGGACCTCTCCTTTGGACTCACCACGGACACTAGGACATTACGGTACCACACCTGCCCTGACCTGGATCTGTTACCCTCCCTGTAACCTGGACTTGCTCTTCCCCATTTATTGGAAACCTGGACTATTGAACATTATAATAAACCTGTTAAAACTTCTCTGGCTTGGTGTACTTGTCTGCATTTGGGTTCTATCCAGTTAAATCATAACAGCGATGTGGGTGAACGGATGATCTCTGCATGTGTAGTTACCACCGTAAAGCATGGAGGAGGAGGTGTGATGGTGTGGGCGTGCTTTGCTGGTGACGCTGTCTGTGATTTATTTAGAATTCAAGGCACACTTAACCAGCATGGCTACCACAGCATTCTGCAGCGATACCCCATCCCATCTGGTTTGGGCTTAGTGGGACTATCATTTGTTTTTTAAAAGGAAAATGACCCAACACACCTCCAGGCTGTGTAAGTGCTATTTGACCAAGAAGGAGAGTGATGGAGTGCTGCATCAGATGACCTGGCCTCCACAATCCCCCGACCTCAACCCAATTGAGATGGTTTGGGATGAGTTGGACCGCAGAGTGAAGGAAAAGCAGCCAACAAGTGCTCAGCATATGTGGGAACTTCTTCAGAACTGTTGGAAAAGCATTCCAGGTGAAGCTGGTTGAGAGAATGCCAAGCGTGTGCAAAGCTGTCATCAAGGCAAAGGGTAACTTTTTTGGTTACTACATGATTCCATATGTGTTATTTCAAGATTTTGACGTCTTCACTATTATTCTACAATGTAGAAAATAGTAAAAATAAAGAAAAACCCTGGAATGAGTAGTAGGTGTGTCCAAACGTTTGAGTGGTACTGTATATATTTACACAGCACAGTGCTTTGTCCTGGCAGCAACTCAGCCTCAGTATATTTGGTCCTGGCAGCAACTCAGCCTCAGTATATTTGGTCCTGGCAGCAACTCAGCCTCAGTATATTTGGTCCTGGCAGCAACACAGCCTCAGTATATTTGGTCCTGGCAGCAACTCAGCCTCAGTATATTTGGTCCTGGCAGCAACTCAGCCTCAGTATATTTGGTCCTGGCAGCAACACAGCCTCAGTATATTTGGTCCTGGCAGCAACTCAGCCTCAGTATATTTGGTCCTGGCAGCAACTCAGCCTCAGTATATTTGGTCCTGGCAGCAACACAGCCTCAGTATATTTGGTCCTGGCAGCAACTCAGCCTCAGTATATTTGGTCCTGGCAGCAACACAGCCTCAGTATATTTGGTCCTGGCAGCAACTCAGCCTCAGTATATTTGGTCCTGGCAGCAACTCAGCCTCAGTATATTTGGTCCTGGCAGCAACTCAGCCTCAGTATATTTGGTCCTGGCAGCAACACAGCCTCAGTATATTTGGTCCTGGCAGCAACACAGCCTCAGTATATTTGGTCCTGGCAGCAACACAGCCTCAGTATATTTGGTCCTGGCAGCAACTCAGCCTCAGTATATTTGGTCCTGGCAGCAACACAGCCTCAGTATATTTGGTCCTGGCAGCAACACAGCCTCAGTATATTTGGTCCTGGCAGCAACACAGCCTCAGTATATTTGGTCCTGGCAGCAACTCAGCCTCAGCAACACAGCCTCAGTATATTTGGTCCTGGCAGCAACTCAGCCTCAGTATATTTGGTCCTGGCAGCAACTCAGCCTCAGTATATTTGGTCATGGCAGCAACACAGCCTCAGTATATTTGGTCCTGGCAGCAACTCAGCCTCAGTATATTTGGCCCTGCTGTGGTTTATCCACCATGTTGGTGATGAATACAGTAAGAGCAGCACTAATATAATAACTACATGACTACAATCCACATCTATAAATATTTGGGGATTACACAGCTGACTTTGGGCTCCATGCACGGGGTTTGTTTAACAAATAATCCCCCAAATTTCCATTGACATGTAAATTGTAGTAGTATGATTAACCGGCCACTTCATTACTGAGAGGACCTGTCATAATCAGAGATACAAAGGCTTGGACATAGAATGACATGTAGAAATGTTTTCATTGAATAGGATCTCTATGTGCATGGATTTATCTCTATCACTAATGGTGTATGTTTACAGTACATAGGTACGTGGTATCATGGCGACCAGACGAGCTCTGAAGGCAGTGCTGATTGACCTGAGTGGAACCCTCCACGTAGAGGACACAGCTGTTCCTGGAGCACAGGACGCCCTCAACAGGTCAGTCTGCCCAGGGCCCTGTTATCCCTGTTATCCTTGTTATCCCTGTTATCCTTGTTATCCCTGTTATCCCTGTTATCTGTTATCCCTGTTATCTGTTATCCCTGTTATCCCTGTTATCCTTGTTATCCCTGTTATCCCTGTTATCTGTTATCCCTGTTATCCTTGTTATCTGTTATCCCTGTTATCTGTTATCCCTGTTATCCCTGTTATCCTTGTTATCCCTGTTATCCTTGTTATCCCTGTTATCCTTGTTATCCCTGTTATCCTTGTTATCCTTGTTATCCCTGTTATCCCTGTTATCCTTGTTATCCCTGTTATCCCTGTTATCCTTGTTATCCCTGTTATCCCTGTTATCCCTGTTATTCAGTACTCACCCAGCCACCTTCTCCTGAGCTGCTCACACACCCTCTGGTTCCATCTGAAAGTAAGAAGTCACAAATACGTCTGGGATTTTTTCTGCAGCATGCATGTGTTCCTCTGTAGCTCAGCTGGTAGAGCACGGCGCTTGTAACGCCAGGGTGGTGGGTTCGATCCCCGGGACCACCCATACACAAAAATGTATGCACACATGACTGTAAGTTGCTTTGGATAAAAGCGTCTGCTAAATGGCATATTATGCTTCAGTCCCCATATATAGGACTCACCCATTCCATTATGTTGTGAGTTTCTTCTGAAGTCACATGGTCTCTGTGTTTGTGATTTATACACAAGGCTGCGTCAGTCCTCTGTAGCGGTGAAGTTTGTGACCAACACCACTAAGGAGTGTAAGAGGAACCTTGTGGAGCGTCTCCACAGTCTGAACTTTGACATCCAGGAGCAGGAGATCTTCACGTCCCTGACAGCAGCCAGGAGTCTGGTGGAGCAGAGACAACTCCGCCCCCTACTGCTGGTGGAGGACAGTGCACTGGAGGACTTCTCAGGTGAGAGCCAGGGCTAGATGAGGCAGGGTGTACATTTAGAATGCATCCCAATGGATCCCTTTGGAACCTGGTCAAAAGCAGTGCACTTTATAGGGCATAGGGTACCATTTGAGACACAGTTATAGTTTTAACTGTATAAAAGGTCTTCTGTCCATGTTGTGCTGCAGGTGTGGAGACATCCGAACCCAACGCTGTGGTGATAGGTTTAGCTCCAGACCACTTCAACTACCAGACGCTCAACAAAGCATTCAGGTAAACGGCTGAGTCAGTCCTCATACTGTAACCTCCCCTGTTATTGGAATGGTGCGAGTTTAGCATTTCTTGGGGTATGATCTTATCTGGATAATTTTTTATCAATCTTTACTAACGACATGCTACTGGCTCTGAGTAAAGCCATTGTGTCTATGTATGCGGATGACTCAACACTATACACGTCAGCTACTACAGCGACTGAAATGACTGCAACACTTAACAAAGAGCTGCAGTTAGATTCAGAGTGGGTGGCAAGGAATAAGTTAGTCCTAAATATTTCCAAAACTACAAGCATTGTATTTGGGTCAAATCATTCACTAAACCATGAACCTCAACTACATCTCGTAATGAATAATGTGGAAATTGAGCAAGTTGAGGAGACTAAACTGCTTGGAGTAACTCTTGATTGTAAACTATCATGGTCAAAACATATTGATACAACAGTAGCTAAGATGGGGAGAAGTCTGTCCATAATAAAGCGCTGCTCTACCTTCTTAACAACACTATCAACAAGGCAGGTCCTACAGGCCCTAGTTTTGTCGCACCTGGACTACTGTTCAGTCATGTGGTCAGGTGCCACAAAGAGGGACTTTGGAAAATTACAATTGGCTCAGAACAGGGCAGCACGGCTGGTCTTGGATGTACACAGAGAGCAAACATTAATAATATGCATGTCAATCTCTCCTGGCTCAAAGTGGAGGAGAGATTGACTTCATCACTACTTGTATTTATGAGAGGTATTAACATGTTGAATTCACCGAGCTGTCTGTTTGAACTACTGGCACACAGCTCAGACACCCATGCATACCCCACAAGACATGCCACCAGAGGTCTCTTCACAGTCCCCAAGTCCAGAACAGACTATGGGAGGTGCACAGTACTACACAGAGCCATGACTACATGGAACTCTATTCCACATCAAGTAACTGATGCAAGCAGTAAAATCATTGATTGATTTAAAAAACAGATAAAAATCCACCTTATGGAACAGCGGGGACTGTGAAGCAACACAAACATAGACACATGCATACAAACACATGATAACATCCACACTATACACACACGTACACATGGATGTTGTGTTGTAGATATGTGGTAGTAGAGTAGAGTAGAGGCCTGAGGGAACACACTTAATATGTTGTGAAATCTGTTATGAATGTATTGTAATGTTTTTAATTTTGCCGGACCCCAGGAAGAGTAGGTGCTGCCTTGGCAGGAACTAATGGGGATCCATAATAAATACAAATACGAATCTTTGATCATCTGTACATTTCTCACTCATTCAGGATTCTCCGTAGTCATGGTAGCATCCACATTACTGTAGAAATGTTTAGAAAAATATTATATTCTTATTTACAATAAAAGTGACTCCAAAATGACAATACATTATTCACCATTCATTTCTATTGGGCACAAAATAATCTGAAACACAACAAAACAAACTGCAAATACATCCAACAAGTTAGTACAAGTTGAGTCACAAGCTTGATGTAGTCATGAATATGAATATGGGACCAAATACTAACCCTTTTAGTACTTTTATTGATAAGAATCTCTAGTCAATTATTTTGACCCCTACCTCTTTGAGCATGCAATATAGCTCAGTATTTCAATTATCTATTTTATACAGTCATTATTGCTCATCTTTATCAATGGTGTCAATCATCTTGGATCCCACTGTATATGTCACATCTCAATTTGTTGCTTTAAATTAGTTGTATTGTATATGCTACTGCAGTGAGCCTTCAGCTGCCTGAGTACACATCAAATAAAACTCGCAATTTTTCTCTATCTACCAGGCTGGTTCTAGACGGGGCCCCCCTCATAGCCATCCATAAAGCCAGGTATTATAAGAGGAAGGATGGTCTGGCGCTGGGCCCCGGACCCTTTGTGATGGGGCTAGAGTACTCTACAGACTGTCAGGCCACCGTTGTGGGGAAGCCTGAGAGGACATTCTTCCTGGAGGCTTTGAGGGACATTGACTGTTGTCCTGAAGAGGCCATCATGATCGGAGATGTGAGTCACACCAGAGGACTCCCAAATAGCACCCTATTCCCTATATAGTTGGGTTAGGGTTATCAACACTGAACAAAAATTTAAACGCAACATGCAACAATTTCAAAGATTTTACTAAGTAACAATTCAAATGAGGAAATCAGTCAATTGAAATAAATAAATTAGGCCCTAATCTATGGATTTCACATGACAGATAGACTACATGACCAAAGCTATGTGGACACCTGCTATTCGAACATCTCATTCCAAAATCATGGGCATTAATATGGAGTTGGTCCCCCCCTTGCTGCTATAACAGCATCCACTCTTCTGGGAAGGCTTTCCTCTAGATGTTGGAACATTGCTGTGGGGACTTGCTTCCATTCAGCCACAAGAGCATTAGTGAGGTCGGGCACTGATGTTGGGCGATTAGGCCTGGCTCGCAGTTCCTATTCATCGTGTTAGGTTCTGAACACCATATGTACAGTGGGGAGAACAAGTATTTGATACACTGTCGATTTTGCAGGTTTTCCTACTTACAAAGCATGTAGAGGTCTGTAATTTTTATCATAGGTACACTTCAACTGTGAGAGACGGAATCTAAAACAAAAATCCAGAAAATCACATTGTATGATTTTTAAGTAATTAATTTGCATTTTATTGCATGACATAAGTATTTGATCACCTACCAACCAGTAAGAATTCCGGCTCTCACAGACCTGTTAGTTTTTCTTTAAGAAGCCCTCCTGTTCTCCACTCATTACCTGTATTAACTGCACCTGTTTGAACTCGTTATCTGTATAAAAGACACCTGTCCACCCACTCAATCAAACAGACTCCAACCTTTCCACAATGGCCAAGACCAGAGAGCTGTGTAAGGACATCAGGGATAAAATTGTAGACCTGCACAAGGCTGGGATGGGCTACAGGACAATAGGCAAGCAGCTTGGTGAGAAGGCAACAACTGTTGACGCAATTATTAGAAAATGGAAGAAGTTCAAGATGACGGTCAATCACCCTCGGTCTGGGGCTCCATGCAAGATCTCACCTCGTGGGGCATCAATGATCATGAGGAAGGTGAGGGATCAGCCCAGAACTACACGGCAGGACCTGGTCAATGACCTGAAGAGAGCTGGGACCACAGTCTCAAAGAAAACCATTAGTAACACACTACGCCGTCATGGATTAAAATCCTGCAGCGCACGCAAGGTCCCCCTGCTCAAGCCAGCGCATGTCCAGGCCCGTCTGAAGTTTGCCAATGACCATCTGGATGATCCAGAGGAGGAATGGGAGAAAGTCATGTGGTCTGATGGGACAAAAATATAGCTTTTTGGTCTAAACTCCACTCGCTGTGTTTGGAGGAAGAAGAAGGATGAGTACAACCCCAAGAACACCATCCCAACCGTGAAGCATGGAGGTGGAAACATCATTATTTGGGGATGCTTTTCTGTAAAAGGGACAGGACGACTGCACCGTATTGAGGGGAGGATGGATGGGACCATGTATCGCGAGATCTTGGCCAACAACCTCCTTCCCTCAGTAAGAGCATTGAAGATGGGTCGTGGCTGGGTCTTCCAGCATGACAACGACCCGAAACACACAGCCAGGGCAACTAAGGAGTGGCTCCGTAAGAAGCATCTCAAGGTCCTGGAGTGGCCTAGCCAGTCTCCAGACCTGAACCCAATAGAACATCTTTGGAGGGAGCTGAAAGTCCGTATTGCCCAGCGACAGCCCCGAAACCTGAAGGATCTGGAGAAGGTCTGTATGGAGAAGTGGGCCAAAATCTCTGCTGCAGTGTGTGCAAACCTGGTCAAGACCTACAGGAAACGTATGATCTCTGTAATTGCAAACAAAGGTTTCTGTACCAAATATTAAGTTCTGCTTTTCTGATGTATCAAATACTTATGTCATGCAATAAAATGCAAATTAATTACTTAAAAATCATACAATGTGATTTTCTGGATTTTTGTTTTAGATTCTGTCTCTCACAGTTGAAGTGTACCTATGATAAAAATGACAGACCTCTACATGCTTTGTAAGTAGGAAAACCTGCAAAATCGGCAGTGTATCAAATACTTGTTCTCCACACTGTATATACTGTATTCTATACTATTCTACTGTATCTTAGTGCATGCCGCTCTGACATCGCTCGTCCATATATGTACCTGTCTTTTTGTGGAAAAATCACCCTGATTAACACTTTAGTCATATCCCCGTTTACCTGTTTGCTAATGGCACCTAACGACTTGTTTTTAAAATTATATGAGCAAAGAATATTCCATTTTATTTGGAATGGCAAGCCAGACAAAATTAAACAGGCCTATTTATATAATTAATATGAATTCGGAAGGCAGAAATGATTAAGTGTTAAAGCATTAGAACTCTCACTAAAAGCTTCAGTCATACAAAAGTTATACTTAAATCAGAACTGGTTCTCTAGCAAATTAGTAAGAATGTCTCACCCAATGTTCAAGAATGGCCTTTTTCCCTTTATTCAGATTACAACCTCTCACTTTCGGTTATATGAAAATTAAATAATCTAAAAAATATCTCTATTTACAAGCCATAGAAAGTTGGTTGCAATTTCAATTTAATCCACCAGAAAAGACAGAACAAATATTGTGGTTAAATTCAAATATACAGAACATTTTTGAAAATGGTATAATCTTTGTAAATTATATCATAAATATGACTGGTGGAGTTACAGTGGGGGAAAAAAAAATATTTAGTCAGCCACCAATTGTGCAAGTTCTCCCACTTAAAAAGATGAGAGGCCTGTAATTTTCATCATAGGTACACGTCAACTATGACAGACAAAATGAGAAAAAACTTTCCAGAAAATCACATTGTAGGATTTTTTATGAATTTATTTGCAAATTATGTTGGAAAATAAGTATTTGGTCAATAACAAAAGTTTCTCAATACTTTGTTATATACCCTTTGTTGGCAATGACACAGGTCAAACGTTTTCTGTAAGTCTTCACAAGGTTTTCACACACTGTTGCTGGTATTTTTGCCCATTCCTCCATGCAGATCTCCTCTAGAGCAGTGATGTTTTGGGGCTGTCGCTGGGCAACACAGACTTTCAACTCCCTCCAAAGATTTTCTATGGGGTTGAGATCTGGAGACTGGCTAGGCCACTCCAGGACCTTGAAATGCTTCTTACGAAGCCACTCCTTCGTTGCCTGGGCGGTGTGTTTGGGATCATTGTCATGCTGAAAGACCCAGCCACGTTTCATCTTCAATGCCCTTGCTGATGGAAGGAGGTTTTCACTCAAAATCTCACGATACATGGCCCCATTCATTCTTTCCTTTACACTGATCAGTCGTCCTGGTCCCTTTGCAGAAAAACAGCCCCAAAGCATGATGTTTCCACCCCCATGCTTCACAGTAGGTATGGTGTTATTTGGATGCAACTCAGCATTCTTTGTCCTCCAAACACGACGAGTTGAGTTTTTACCATAAAGTTCTATTTTGGTTTCATCTGACCATATGACATTCTCCCAATCCACTTCTAGGCTTAAGCAGGGGGACACGTCTGGCACTGCAGGATTTGAGTCCCTGGCGGCGTAGTGTGTTACTGATGGTAGGCTTTGTTACTTTGGTCCCAGCTCTCTGCAGGTCATTCACTAGGTCCCCCCGTGTGGTTCTGGGATTTTTGCTCACCGTTCTTGTGATCATTTTGACCCCACGGGGTGAGATCTTGCGTGGAGCCCCAGATCGAGGGAGATTATCAGTGGTCTTGTATGTCTTCCATTTCCTAATAATTGCTCCCACAGTTGATTTCTTCAAACCAAGCTGCTTACCTATTGCAGATTCAGTCTTCCCAGCCTGGTGCAGGTCTACAATTTTGTTTCTGGTGTCCTTTGACAGCTCTTTGGTCTTGGCCATAGTGGAGTTTGGAGTGTGACTGTTTGAGGTTGTGGACAGGTGTCTTATATACTGATAACAAGTTCAAACAGGTGCCATTAATACAGGTAACGAGTGGAGGACAGAGGAGCCTCTTAAAGAAGAAGTTACAGGTCTGTGAGAGCCAGAAATCTTGCTTGTTTGTAGGTGACCAAATACTTATTTTCCACCATAATTTGCTAATAAATTCATTAAAAATCCTACAATGTGATTTTCTGGGGAAAAAAATCTCAATTTGTCTGTCATAGTTGACGTGTACCTATGATGAAAATTACAGGCCTCTCTCATCTTTTTAAGTGGGAGAACTTGCACAATTGGTGGCTGACTAAATACTTTTTTTCCCCACTGTATGTCACACATGCAGCTACCAGAAATATATGGAAATGTCTGCTCTATCCAAAATTACAACCAACTAATTGCAGCATTAATGCAAAAATGGAAGAGGCAAGTGGAAGGAGGAGAAAAGTAAGGAACTTGTCTGTCGGACGCATTAAAGACCAAAATTGGTTAAAGAAAATGGTTATAATTTTATTTTATTTTTTACAGCTGTGCCATACAGATTGCAAAATGTGGTCTTCTGTAGCTCTATTGGTAGAGCACGGCGCTTGTAACGCCAAGGTAGTGGGTTCGATCCCCGGGACCACCCATACACAAAAAAATGTATGCACGGATGACTGTAAGTCGCTTTGGATAAAAGCGTCTGCTAAATGGCATATTATTATTATTTATTAAAATAGTTGAGAAGAGATTTTCGATGTACCGATTCAATGGCACATGGTTTATGAACTGATACACAAAACGAGGCTGGATTCAAAACTTGGAGTTTTCAATTTAAATTATTATACAAAATTCTTGCAACCAATAGAATGTTATATATATGTGGGATACAACCATCCGAGCTCTGCAGATTTTGCTGCGAAGAAACAGAATCATTATATAATTTGTTTTGGTTCTGTCCATATGTCCTGTAGCTTAGTTTTGGTCTCAGGTTCAGGAATGGCTGAAGAACAACATTTACCTGGAGCTAACTCTGCAAATTCCACTGCTGGGCGATTTGAAAAGTCAGTCAATCAATCATATAATAATACTCTTAGCAAAGATATTTATCTTTAATTTACAATCTGTAGAAACTATGAGAATAAAAAGGTTCAGAACTTTTGTGAAACATCACAGTTGAAAAATATATGGCAAATAGAAATCAAAACTGGATGGTGTTCAGAGATAGATGGGAGGGGTTGAGTGGAGCTGAAGGGTAAAAAAAAAAAAGATAACTAATGTAAAATATACTGTGTCCGTAAAATGTATATACAGTGCCTTCTGAAAGTATTCAGACCCCTTGACTTTTTCCACATTTTGTTATGTTACAGCCTTATTCTAAAATGGATTACATTAAATTTTCCCCTCATCAATATACACACAATATCCCATAATGACTAAGCGAAAGGTTTTTAGAAATGTTTGCAAATGTATTAAAAATAAAAAACAGAAATACCTTATTTACATGTATTCAGACCCTCTGCTATGAGAGTCGAAATTGAGCTCAGGTGCATCCTGTTTCCATTAATCATCCTTGAGATGTTTCTATAACTTGATTAGAGTCCACCTGTGGTAAATTCAATTGATTGGACATGATTTGGAAAGGCACACACCTGTCTATATAAGGTCCCACAGTTGACAGTGCATCTCAGAGCAAAAACCAAGCCATGAGGTCAAAGGAATTGTCCGTAGAGCTCCGAGACAGGATTGTGTCGAGGCACAGATCTGGGAAAGGGTACCAAAACATTTCTGCAGCATTGAAGGTCCCCAAGAACACAGTGGCCTCCATCATTCTTAAATGGAAGAAGTTTGGAACCACCAAGACTCTTCCTAGAGCTGGCCGCCCGGCCAAACTGAGCAATCGGGGGAGAAGGGCCTTGGTCAGGGAGGTGACCAAGAGCCCGATGGTCACTCTGACAGAGTTCCTCTGTGGAGATGGGAGAACCTTCCAGAAGGACAACCATCTCTGCAGCACTCCACCAATCAAGGCCTTTATGGTAGAGTGGCCAGACGGAAGCCACTCCTCAGTAAAAGGCACATGACAGCCCGCTTGGAGTTTGCCAAAAAGGCACCTAAAGATTCTCTGATCATGAGAAACAAGATTCTCTGGTCTGATGAAACCAAGATTGAACTCTTTGGCTTGAATGCCAAGTGTCACGTCTGGAGGAAACCAGGCACTATCCCTACGGTGAAGCATGGTGGTGGCAGCATCATGCTGTGGGGATGTTTTTCAGCGGCAGGGACTGGGAGACTAGTCAGGATCAAGGCAAAGGTGAACGGAGCAAAGTACAGAGAGATCCTTGATGAAAACCTGCTCCAGAGCGCTCAGGACCTATCTTGGCACACAGCCAAGATAATGCAGGAGTGGCTTCGGGACATGTCTCTGAATGTCCTTGAGTGGCCCAGCCAGAGCCCGGACTTGAACCCGATCTAACATCTTTAGAGAGACCTGAAAATAGCTGTGCAGCGACGCTCCCCATCCATCCTGACAGAGCTTGAGAGGATCTGCAGAGAAGAATGGGAGAAACTCCCCAAATACAGGTGTGCCAAGCTTGTAGCGTCATACCCAAGAAGACTCAAGGCTGTAATCGCTGCCAAAGGTGCTTCAACAAAGTACTGAGTAAAGGGTCTGAATACTTATGTAAATGTGATAGAAAATTATAAAAACCTGTTTTTGCTTTGTCATTATGGGGTATTGTTTCTAGATTGATGAGGGGGAAAAACAATTTAATCAATTTTAGAATAAGGCTGTAACGTAACAAAATGTGGAAAAAGTCAAGGGGTCTGAATACTTTCCGAATGCACTGTAGGTTCAGAACTTTTGTGAAACAGCACAGTTGAAAAATATATGGCAAATAGAAATCCAAACTGGATGGTGTTCAGCGATAGATGGGAGGGGTTGAGTGGAGCTGAAGAATGGGATTAAAAACAAACAAAAGATAAATATTGTAAAATATACTGTGTCCGTTAAATGTATATAGTATGTAGAAGCTGGAAGTAAAAGCTTAACTGTTGTTGTCCATTAGTTTACTCCAATTAGGGGAGGGACGGTGGGGATAGGGGAGGGGTGGGAGGGTTAGGGGAGGGGTGGGAGGGTTAGGGGTGGGAGGGTTAGGGGAGGGATGGGAGGGTTAGGGGAGGGACGGTGGGGATAGGGGAAAATAATAAAGGAAAATATAGATTTAAAATAATGTATATTTTACAAAAATATATATGGGGGATTGGAAATGATGCAGACATTGCATTGATAGAAGCCACATTCTATCTGCAATATTAAAGCTGATCTACCCCCCCACAGGACGCCAGAGATGACGTGGGAGGGGCTCAGAACATTGGCATGCTGGGAATTGTAGTCAGAACCGGTAAGAGAAATGACATTGCTTCATAACAACTCAAAGAAAACCTACTTTTAAAGGCATTCTGATCAACTAATGCCAATCATTTTTATTGATTTATATGTTGTTGTCTTCTGTAGGTAAATACAGAGTGGGAGATGAGGGTAAAATTAACCCTCCACCATACCTGACCTGTGAAAGCTTCCCTCAAGCTGTGGACCACATCCTCCAACACCTCCTTTAACTATGGCTATCTCATCACTATTAGATCATGTAGACATGGGTATATCTCATCACTATTAGATTATTCATGATGTTACAGTCCAATACCAGACTATAACACCTCCTCTAGTCCCACACCAGACTATAACACCTCCTCTAGTCCCACACCAGACTATAACACCTCCTCTAGTCCCATACCAGACTATAACACCTCCTCTAGTCCCATACCAGACTATAACACCTCCTCTAGTCCCATACCAGACTATAACACCTCCTCTAGTCCCATACCAGACTATAACACCTCCTCTAGTCCCATACTAGACTATAACACCTCCTCTAGTCCCATACCAGACTATAACACCTCCTCTAGTCCCATACCAGACTATAACACCTCCTCTAGTCCCATACCAGACTATAACACCTCCTCTAGTCCCATACCAGACTATAACACCTCCTCTAGTCCCATACCAGACTATAACACCTCCTCTAGTCCCATACCAGACTATAACACCTCCTCTAGTCCCACACCAGACTATAACACCTCCTCTAGTCCCATACCAGACTATAACACCTCCTCTAGTCCCATACCAGACTATAACACCTCCTCTAGTCCCATACCAGACTATAACACCTCCTCTAGTCCCATACCAGACTATAACACCTCCTCTAGTCCCACACCAGACTATAACACCTCCTCTAGTCCCACACCAGACTATAACACCTCCTCTAGTCCCATACCAGACTATAACACCTCCTCTAGTCCCATACCAGACTATAACACCTCCTCTAGTCCCATACCAGACTATAACACCTCCTCTAGTCCCATACCAGACTATAACACCTCCTCTAGTCCCATACCAGACTATAACACCTCCTCTAGTCCCATACCAGACTATAACACCTCCTCTAGTCCCATACCAGACTATAACACCTCCTCTAGTCCCATACCAGACTATAACACCTCCTCTAGTCCCACACCAGACTATAACACCTCCTCTAGTCCCACACCAGACTATAACACCTCCTCTAGTCCCATACCAGACTATAACACCTCCTCTAGTCCCATACCAGACTATAACACCTCCTCTAGTCCCATACCAGACTATAACACCTCCTCTTGTCCCACACCAGACTATAACACCTCCTCTAGTCCCACACCAGACTATAACACCTCCTCTAGTCCCATACCAGACTATAACACCTCCTCTAGTCCCACACCAGACTATAACACCTCCTCTAGTCCCACACCAGACTATAACACCTCTAGTCCCATACCAGACTATAACACCTCCTCTAGTCCCATACCAGACTATAACACCTCCTCTAGTCCCATACCAGACTATAACACCTCCTCTAGTCCCATACCAGACTATAACACCTCCTCTAGTCCCATACCAGACTATAACACCTCCTCTAGTCCCATACCAGACTATAACACCTCCTCTAGTCCCATACCAGACTATAACACCTCCTCTAGTCCCACACCAGACTATAACACCTCCTCTAGTCCCACACCAGACTATAACACCTCCTCTAGTCCCATACCAGACTATAACACCTCCTCTAGTCCCATACCAGACTATAACACCTCCTCTAGTCCCACACCAGACTATAACACCTCCTCTAGTCCCACACCAGACTATAACACCTCCTCTAGTCCCATACCAGACTATAACACCTCCTCTAGTCCCATACCAGACTATAACACCTCCTCTAACACACTCCATCTAACTATGGCTGCTTTGTTCCTCATCTAACTGTAGTTAGGGTTAGGGTTAGGCTGCTGTGTTGATGAATAGGTAGGGTTAGGGTTAGGCTGCTGTGTTGATGAATAGGTAGGGTTAGGGTTAGGCTGCTGTGTTGATGAATAGGTAGGGTTAGGGTTAGGCTGCTGTGATGATGAATAGGTAGGGTTAGGGTTAGGCTGCTGTGTTGATGAATAGGTAGGGTTAGGGTTAGGCTGCTGTGTTGATGAATAGGTAGGGTTAGGGTTAGGCTGCTGTGTTGATGAATAGGTAGGGTTAGGGTTAGGCTGCTGTGTTGATGAATAGGTAGGGTTAGGGTTAGGCTGCTGTGTTGATGAATAGGTAGGGTTAGGGTTAGGCTGCTGTGTTGATGAATAGGTAGGGTTAGGGTTAGGCTGCTGTGTTGATGAATAGGTAGGGTTAGGGTTAGGCTGCTGTGTTGATGAATAGGTAGGGTTAGGGTTAGGCTGCTGTGTTGATGAATAGGTAGGGTTAGGCTGCTGTGTTGATGAATAGGTAGGGTTAGGGTTAGGCTGCTGTGTTGATGAATAGGTAGGGTTAGGGTTAGGCTGCTGTGTTGATGAATAGGTAGGGTTAGGGTTAGGCTGCTGTGTTGATGAATAGGTAGGGTTAGGGTTAGGCTGCTGTGTTGATGAATAGGTAGGGTTAGGGTTAGGCTGCTGTGTTGATGAATAGGTAGGGTTCGGCTGCTGTGTTGATGAATAGGTAGGGTTAGGGTTAGGCTGCTGTGTTGATGAATAGGTAGGGTTAGGGTTAGGCTGCTGTGTTGATGAATAGGTAGGGTTAGGCTGCTGTGTTGATGAATAGGTAGGGTTAGGGTTAGGCTGCTGTGTTGATGAATAGGTAGGGTTAGGGTTAGGCTGCTGTGTTGATGAATAGGTAGGGTTAGGGTTAGGCTGCTGTGTTGATGAATAGGTAGGGTTAGGGTTAGGCTGCTGTGTTGATGAATAGGTAGGGTTAGGCTGCTGTGTTGATGAATAGGTAGGGTTAGGGTTAGGCTGCTGTGTTGATGAATAGGTAGGGTTAGGGTTAGGCTGCTGTGTTGATGAATAGGTAGGGTTAGGGTTAGGCTGCTGTGTTGATGAATAGGTAGGGTTAGGGTTAGGCTGCTGTGTTGATGAATAGGTAGGGTTAGGGTTAGGCTGCTGTGTTGATGAATAGGTAGGGTTAGGGTTAGGCTGCTGTGTTGATGAATAGGTAGGGTTAGGGTTAGGCTGCTGTGTTGATGAATAGGTAGGGTTAGGGTTAGGCTGCTGTGTTGATGAATAGGTAGGGTTAGGGTTAGGCTGCTGTGTTGATGAATAGGTAGGGTTAGGGTTAGGCTGCTGTGTTGATGAATAGGTAGGGTTAGGGTTAGGCTGCTGTGTTGATGAATAGGTAGGGTTAGGGTTAGGCTGCTGTGTTGATGAATAGGTAGGGTTAGGGTTAGGCTGCTGTGTTGATGAATAGGTAGGGTTAGGGTTAGGCTGCTGTGTTGATGAATAGGTAGGGTTAGGGTTAGGCTGCTGTGTTGATGAATAGGTAGGGTTAGGCTGCTGTGTTGATGAATAGGTACTGGGATAACAAGTCTGCATCAAACCTTTGCACTTGTGAAGAGTGTTTAAAATGGCATGTTTCTGAAAAATGTATTATCATGTAATTATGTTTATAAAAAAAGTGATCATGACTAGTACTACCAATGACTCATATTGTCTTTAATTGAACAGAGGGAATCAATTCAGCTGTATAAGACACAGGTCAGTAACCTTCCATTTCTTCAGTGAAGTTTCAGAAACCCTTTATACCAAAGGTTCTGTGTCAGACAAGCCCTATGTATAGACACACTGACCTATCAAATATTATTGCTACACTAAGATATTCATTGCTACAGATATTTATATTCTATATTGAGTGTGCATGTGTCCCTCTCCCAGGCGTCAGACAGACTCGTACTCGCTCTCCCAGGCGTCAGACAGATTCGTACTCCCTCTCCCAGGCGTCAGACAGATTCGTACTCCCTCTCCCAGGCGTCAGACAGATTCGTACTCCCTCTCCCAGGTGTCAGACAGACTCGTACTCGCTCTCCCAGGCGTCAGACAGATTCGTACTCCCTCTCCCAGGCGTCAGACAGATTCGTACTCCCTCTCCCAGGCGGTGTATTTGTCTGTAAGGTTCCTGGCCGAGGGTTTGGTGTGAGCGATCACCTCCAGGAAGTCCTCTGTTGTCACGGTTTCCAGGTGAATGACAGGCATTTTGCAGCTCTCTGTAGGGGGAGGAGGGAGGGGAGGTTGCTATGGTAAAGGTTATTAGCAACGGATAGCCGTCCTATCACCTCGGCCGTCATTTTCTATTCATTTCCAGATGATTCTACATGTTAAATCGCCATAGTTTTTTCAACCCCCAGCAGGAGATCTACTTCACACAGCCGAGTGCTTCTGAAAAACTCAACCCTCCACTCCTGGGTTAGGGTTAGGGTCAGCTGATTAAAAATCAAACTCAACCCTCCACTCCTGGGTTAGGGTTAGGGTCAGCTGATTAAAAATCAAACTCAACCCTCCACTCCTGGGTTAGGGTTAGGGTCAGCTGATTAAAAATCAAACTCAACCCTCCACTCTTGGGTTAGGGTTAGGGTCAGCTGTTTAAAAATCAAACTCAACCCTCCACTCTTGGGTTAGGGTCAGCTGATTAAAAATCAAACTCAACCCTCCACTCTTGGGTTAGGGTTAGGGTCAGCTGATTAAAAATCAAACTCAACCCTCCACTCTTGGGTTAGGGTTAGGGTCAGCTGATTAAAAATCAAACTCAACCCTCCACTCCTGGGTTAGGGTTAGGGTCAGCTGATTAAAAATGACATAATGTAACCCTGCTGGTGGCTCTCCAGAGCATCAAATATCTTCCTGACTGGTGTCATGGCTGTTTCCTTACCCTGCTGGTGGCTCTCCAGAGCATCAAATATCTTCCTGACTGGTGTCATGGCTGTTTCCTTACCCTGCTGGTGGCTCTCTAGAGCATCAAATATCTTCCTGACTGGTCTCATGGCTGTTTCCTTACACACCAGCCTGATATCAGACCCAGAGTAGCCCTCCGTCGCCTAGAATATATAGATATTACTATTAATATACCAAAACAACAACATCTATTACTACTATTAACTACTACTACTAGCTAACCTACTATGATACAAGACAACAACATATAGTACTACTACAACTAGCTAACTAACTTATTACTATGATACAATATAACATATTACTACTATTAACTACTACAACTAGCTAACTAACTTATTACTATGATACAATATAACATATATTACTACTATTAACTACTACAACTAGCTAACTAACTTATTACTATGATACAATATAACATATATTACTACTATTAACTACTACAACTAGCTAACTAACTTATTACTATGATACAATATAACATATATTACTACTATTAACTACTACAACTAGCTAACTAACTTATTACTATGATACAATATAACATATATTACTACTATTAACTACTACAACTAGCTAACTAACTTATTACTATGATACAATATAACATATATTACTACTATTAACTACTACAACTAGCTAACTAACTTATTACTATGATACAATATAACATATATTACTACTATTAACTACTACAACTAGCTAACTAACTTATTACTATGATACAATATAACATCTATTACTACTATTAACTACTACAACTAGCTAGCTAACTTATTACTATGATACAATATAACATATATTACTACTATTAACTACTACAACTAGCTAACTAACTTATTACTATAATACAATATAACATATAGTACTACTATTAACTACTACAACTAACTAACTTATTACTATGATACAATATAACATATATTACTACTATTAACTACTACAACTAGCTAACTAACTTATTACTATGATACAATATAACATATATTACTACTATTAACTACTACAACTAGCTAACTAACTTATTACTATGATACAATATAACATATATTACTACTATTAACTACTACAACTAGCTAACTAACTTATTACTATGATACAATATAACATATATTACTACTATTAACTACTACAACTAGCTAACTAACTTATTACTATGATACAATATAACATATATTACTACTATTAACTACTACAACTAGCTAACTAACTTATTACTATGATACAATATAACATATATTACTACTATTAACTACTACAACTAGCTAACTAACTTATTACTATGATACAATATAACATATATTACTACTATTAACTACTACAACTAGCTAACTTATTACTATGATACAAAACAACAACATATAGTACTACTATTAACATTTACATTTTTACATTTTAGTCATTTAGCAGACGCTCTTATCCAGAGCGACTTACAGGAGCAATTAGGGTTAAGTGCCTTGCTCAAGGGCACATTTACGTCATTTAGCAGACGCTCTTATCCAGAGCGACTCACAAATTGGTGCATTCACCCTATAGCCAGTGGGATAACCACTTTACAAATTTTTTTTGGGGGGTAGAAGGATTACTTTATCCTATCCCAGGTATTCCTTAAAGAGGTGGGGTTTCAAATGTCTCCGGAAGGTGGTGAGTGACTCCGCTGTCCTGGCGTCGTGAGGGAGCTTGTTCCACCATTGGGGTGCCAGAGCAGCGAACAGTTTTGACTGGGCTGAGCGGGAACTATGCTTCCGCAGAGGAAGGGGAGCCAGCAGGCCAGAGGTGGATGAACGCAATGCCCTCGTTTGGGTGTAGGGACTGATCAGAGCCCGAAGGTACAGAGGTGCCGTTCCCCTCGCTGCTCCAAAGGCAAGCACCATGGTCTTGTAACGGATGCGAGCTTCAACTGGAAGCCAGTGGAGTGTGCGGAGGAGGGGGGTGACGTGAGAGAACTTGGGAAGGTTGAACACCAGACGGGCTGCGGCATTCTGGATGAGTTGTAGGGGTTTAATGGCACATAACTACTACTACTAGCTAACTTACTATGATACAAGACAACAACATATAGTACTACTATTAACTACTACTACTAGCTAACCTACTATGATACAAGACAACAACATCCATTAAATCAAATCAAATTAAATTATATTTGTCACATACACGTTTAGCAGATGTTATTGCAGGTGTAGCGAAATGCTTGTGTTTCTAGCTTCAACAGGGCAGTATATCTAACAATTCACAACAATACACACAATACACACAAATCTAAAAGTAAAAGAATGGAATTAAGGAATATATAAATATTATAAATATTAAGATGAGCAATGTCAGAGTGGCATAGACTAAGATACAGTAGAATAGAATACAGTTGGAGTCGGAAGTTTACATACACCTTAGCCAACTACATTTAAACTCAGTTTTTCACAATTTCTGACATTTAATCCAAGTAAAATTCCCTGTCTTAGGTCAGTTAGGATCACCACTTTATTTTAAGAATGTGAAATGTCAGAATAATAGTAGAGAGAATGATTTATTTCAGCTTTTATTTCTTTCATCACATTCCCAGTGGGTCAGAAGTTTACATACACTCAATTAGTATTTGGTAGCGTTGCCTTTAAATTGGTTCACTTGGGTCAAACGTTTCGGGTAGCCTTCTATAACACACACACAAAAAATACTGCAAAGTTGCTCAGGAGCTAGAAGCAGAGCTGCCATGTCTGTCGCCTCATTTTCACACTATTAACTACTACAACTAGCTAACTTATTACTATGATACAATATAACATCTATTACTACTATTAACTACTACAACTAGCTAACTAACTTATTACTATGATACAATATAACATATATTACTACTATTAACTACTACAACTAGCTAACTAACTTATTACTATGATACAATATAACATATTACTACTATTAACTACTACAACTAGCTAACTAACTACTATGATACAATATAACATATTACTACTATTAACTACTACAACTAACTAACTTATTACTATGATACAATATAACATATATTACTACTATTAACTACTACAACTAACTAACTAACTTATTACTATGATACAATATAACATATATTACTACTATTAACTACTACAACTAGCTAACTAACTTATTACTATGATACAATATAACATATATTACTACTATTAACTACTACAACTAACTAACTAACTTATTACTATGATACAATATAACATATATTACTACTATTAACTACTACAACTAGCTAACTAACTTATTACTATGATACAATATAACATATATTACTACTATTAACTACTACAACTAGCTAACTAACTTATTACTATGATACAATATAACATATATTACTACTATTAACTACTACAACTAGCTAACTAACTTATTACTATGATACAATATAACATATATTACTACTATTAACTACTACAACTAGCTAACTAACTTATTACTATGATACAATATAACATATATTACTACTATTAACTACTACAACTAGCTAACTAACTTATTACTATGATACAATATAACATATATTACTACTATTAACTACTACAACTAACTAACTTATTACTATGATACAATATAACATATATTACTACTATTAACTACTACAACTAGCTAACTAACGTATTACTATGATACAATATAACATATATTACTACTATTAACTACTACAACTAACTAACTAACTTATTACTATGATACAATATAACATATATTACTACTATTAACTACTACAACTAGCTAACTAACTTATTACTATGATACAATATAACATATATTACTACTATTAACTACTACAACTAGCTAACTAACGTATTACTATGATACAATATAACATATTACTACTATTAACTACTACAACTAGCTAACTAACTTATTACTATGATACAATATAACATATATTACTACTATTAACTACTACAACTAGCTAACTAACTTATTACTATGATACAATATAACATATATTACTACTATTAACTACTACAACTAGCTAACTAACGTATTACTATGATACAATATAACATATATTACTACTATTAACTACTACAACTAACTAACTAACTTATTACTATGATACAATATAACATATATTACTACTATTAACTACTACAACTAGCTAACTTATTACTATGATACAATATAACATATATTACTACTATTAACTACTACAACTAGCTAACTAACTTATTACGATGATACAATATAACATATATTACTACTATTAACTACTACAACTAGCTAACTAACTTATTACTATGATACAATATAACATATATTACTACTATTAACTACTACAACTAGCTAACTTATTACTATGATACAATATAACATATATTACTACTATTAACTACTACAACTAGCTAACTAACTTATTACTATGATACAATATAACATCTATTACTACTATTAACTACTACAACTAACTAACTAACTTATTACTATGATACAATATAACATATATTACTACTATTAACTACTACAACTAGCTAACTAACGTATTACTATGATACAATATAACATATTACTACTATTAACTACTACAACTAGCTAACTAACTTATTACTATGATACAATATAACATATATTACTACTATTAACTACTACAACTAGCTAACTAACTTATTACTATGATACAATATAACATATATTACTACTATTAACTACTACAACTAGCTAACTAACTTATTACTATGATACAATATAACATCTATTACTACTATTAACTACTACAACTAACTAACTAACTTATTACTATGATACAATATAACATCTATTACTACTATTAACTACTACAACTAGCTAACTAACGTATTACTATGATACAATATAACATATTACTACTATTAACTACTACAACTAGCTAACTAACTTATTACTATGATACAATATAACATATATTACTACTATTAACTACTACAACTAAGTAACTTATTACTATGATACAATATAACATATATTACTACTATTAACTACTACAACTAGCTAACTAACTTATTACTATGATACAATATAACATATAGTACTACTATTAACTACTACAACTAGCTAACTAACTTATTACTATGATACAATATAACATATATTACTACTATTAACTACTACAACTAGCTAACTAACTTATTACTATGATACAATATAACATATATTACTACTATTAACTACTACAACTAACTAACTTATTACTATGATACAATATAACATATATTACTACTATTAACTACTACAACTAGCTAACTAACTTATTACTATGATACAATATAACATATATTACTACTATTAACTACTACAACTAGCTAACTAACTTATTACTATGATACAATATAACATATATTACTACTATTAACTACTACAACTAGCTAACTAACTTATTACTATGATACAATATAACATATATTACTACTATTAACTACTACAACTAGCTAGCTAACTTACTAGGATACAAGATAACATCTATTACTACTTTTTTATATAATTGTCTTAGTAGTCAATCATATAGTCAACAGAGAGACTTGAGATCCCCCCCTGCTCCTCCACCCTACCTGTGCTAGCGTCTCATAGGCCAGCTCGGTGCGTAGCTCCACCCCTCCAGTGCAGCTGAGTGGAGGCAGCCAATGAGAGACCATGGCTTTTCGGGCAGGGCCAGAGGGAAGGCCAACCAGAATCCTTTTCTCCAGACGTCTCAGCATGGCATGATCCAGCTCCCTGAGAAGAAGAGGAAGTGAGAGAGAGGAGGAACAGAGAGAGAGGAGGAAGAGGAAGAGAGGGAAAGAGAGAGAGAGAGAAGAGGAAGAGAGGGAAAGAGAGAGAGAGAGAGAGAGAGAGAGAGAGAGAGGAGGAAAGAGGGAAGAGGAAGAGAGGGAAAGAGAGAGAGAGGAGGAAAAGAGAGAGAGGGAAAGAGAGAGAAGAGGAAGAGAGGGAAAGAGAGAGAGGAAGAAAAGAGAGAGAGAGAGGAGGAAAAGAGAGAGTAGGGAGGGAGGCGAGGCAGAGGACGAGAGAGAGAGAGAGAGAGAGAGAGAGAGAGAGAGAGAAATGGGAAGAGAGAACCTCTTCTGTTACTGAGACCACCTGTCATACGACCTCTGACCCTCCTGACCCTGTAGGTGTTGAACCCTGACTATATCATCATGGCTCCCTGTCATACGACCTCTGACCCTCCTGACCCTGTAGGTGTTGAACCCTGACTGTCAAGTCCTCCTCTTGTTCACCATCCAAAGGACACAGGGACAACTCAAATTCCTGACTCAATCTTTTTTATTTTTAGTTTGCTTTCAGTTGATTGGTCTGTCCAGTAAATTAGCCAGTAAATTAGGTTGTAAACCATTTAAGCCTTTTACGATTGGCGTCTTTGGACTGAACCTGTGAGTGAACTTGGAGTCTTCTCTCTGAAGTTTGTTCTTCTGAATGACTGAGCCCCCCCATGCCTTCACAGGTGCTCCAAATCAGTGAAAATGACTGATCAGGTGACAAGCAGCCGGTTTGCTGCTGCTGGTGCACTCTGGGAAGTGTAGTTATTTGACTCACTCCTGAGATTCAGCTCAACACCTCCCACTTGAGCTCCTGGTTTTTTCAAATCCAGAGAGGTCACACAAGTCCTTCCCACCTCTGTTTGTTCTTCAATGGGAAGTAGAATGACAAGGCGTCTGACATCTCTATGAAGAATTGTGGCTGGGATTTTGGTTTGAAGCCTCTTCGTTCTTTCACCGTTTGCTCTTGTGGGCCCCTTTTTGCTGTTTGACTTTGTGATGTGAACAGGATAGCTGGGAAAAGTCTTCACAAGCACATCTCTTACGATGCCTTTGCTGTCAGCATTGACACCGACCACTCTAGCCAGCTTGTACTGTCCTCTTAGGAGGTTTTGGTCAGCCAACCAGACCACATCTCCAACAGCAACATTTCGCTCTTTGGTGTGCCATTTGTTCCTTATGAACAGATTAGGTCCAGCCAATTGGCTCCACTTCTTCCAGAAATGGCTTAACTCTGCTTGAATATGTTTAAGTCTTTTGTAAGGGTAGCCATCAAACTGGAAATCTCCAGGGTCTCCCTTTGGATTGGTACGTCCTAAAAGCAGAGAATTCGGGGTGATGTACTCTACACAGTCTTCTCTGCTTTGAGTTCTTGCATCGATGGGTCTCTCATTAGCAAGGTTGGCTGCCATGAAGAGAAAAGTTTGGAATTCTCCCCACGTGAAAACACCATCTCCACCAAGGTTGCTCAACGCCCGCTTCACTACTTTGACAGCTGCCTCTGTGGCACCATTCCTATGGGGAGAGTCTGCAGGGTGGATCTTCCATGACCATTCTGTACCATGCTTGGCAGCTGTGTCTTCAAGTTCAGACTTGTTTAGTTGGTTAAGGAATTTTTGAAGTGTGTGTTTGGCTCCCACAAAGTTAGTGCCAGGGTCTGACCAGAGTTTCCTGGGGTGTCCTCTCAGTGAAGTGAACCTTTGATAGGCTAGCAGGAATCCTTCAGATGACATGTCACTCACCACTTCAGTGTGTATGGCTCGGGAAGCCATGCAGCAGAAGACTATTCCCCATACTTTGAGTCTAGTTCTCTTCTTGACCTCATCTTTCACTTCATAAGGGCCGAACAGGTCCATGGTGGTGAATTCAAAAGGTGCAGCTGGGCCTGTTCGCTCTAGAGGCAGGTCAGCCATGATTTGTTGACACTGTTTTGCCTTGTTTTTCCTGCATACCACACAAGTCTACGGCCTTTTATTACCCAGGCTTTCTTCCTCATCCGGAGAAGGGTTCCCGCCACTCCCTCGTGGTTTGCTTTGTGGGATTCTTGTGCCAGCAGTGTAGACACCCATGCTTCAAAGGGTAAAACTGGCACTGCTGTCTCTAGCAGGAGGTAAGCTTGGCTTCTTATATGATGTTGAGTAAAGCTTAAACCATGTATTTAGATTGTAGGTAGGTATTGTAGTCAGGTATTATAGGTAGTTTACTTAGGTAGTTATTGTAGGTTATTGTAGGTTATTGTAGGTAATTATTGTAGGTAAGTATTGTATTCGGCGGACCCCGGCGAAGCACGAGTGCTAGCTAACCCACTACTTGGACCAACAAAGCTAGCTAGCTAGCGGGTAGCTACTGGTAACTTTTAGCAACTGTGGTTAGTTGTTTCCAATGTTATTTCACGCTTAAGAGTACCTGTAGTTGAGCCAGCTAGCTACCCACAATTCAGCTGTTTTTCTAACCTCATTATCCGAGGCATTAACGTTAGGTGGTTGGTAGCTGCTGTACTTAATTACAGCTACTGATTGCAGTCTGCCACCCAGTTAGCTGGCGTTGGGTAAGTTTGGCTTTATACATAGCTTGGGCTTTGTCGAGTAAGGCTTAAACTATGTATTTAGATTGTAGTTAGGTATTATAGGTAGGCATCGTGGGCTGTATATTATTAGGTATTATAGGTAGGCATCGTGGGCTGTTGTGGGTAGTTGTTGTATGTAGTTATTGTAGGTTACTTTTGTATTCGGCGGTGCCGGGTGTAGCACGAAGCTAGCTAGCTAACTCACCTCCTGGACTAGCTGGCTAGTAGCTATTAGCAATGGTAGAAACTAAATACAATATCCTTTTAGCCAGCTACATTCGTTCGCAGCGACGCCGTTTTTCAAACAAAGTCAACACAGCAGCCATTGCTAGCTAGCCAACACTACCAGCTGGCTGTACTGTGGTAGCTAAATACAATATCTTTGTGCTAGCTAGCCAACGTTTAATCATTGCTGCGTTATGAAAGAACTAGACACGGACACGAATTATCTGTTTAGTGTGTTAACACACTATTGGTAGTTTGTTGTAACCAAGTATTGGTGCTAAACTGTGTGTTATTGGATGCTAGCATGCTAGTTAGCTATGGCGTCATAGTTAGCTAGCTGAATAAAGTAAGTTGAGTCTAGTCCTTGAAACATTGAACCGCTGTAGTTTACAACAATTCTAATTTCTAAAGTGGAAGTTGGGAGAGTTTTATTCGGGTGGTTCAGTGAAACAATTATAGTTTCTGAGGTGGAAGTTGGGAGAGTTATATTTTTTTTGGTGAGGGAGGCCTTGCTCTCTCCTTTCCCAGATGTTTAGTTCATTTCATTCCGATCTCCTCTGCATTATTGTAGCCATCTGCTACAGCCTGTCAACTATGCCTCTGCCTATCCCTGTTCTCTCCTCTCCGCACAGGCTACACAAACGCCTCACACCGCGTGGCTGCTGCCTCTCTAACCTGGTGGTCCCTGCACGCACCACACACCTGGAGTTCCAGGTCTCAGGCAGCCTCTGGAACTGCCGTTCTGCTGCCAACAAGGCTGACTTCATCCCAGCCTATGCTACCCTCCAGTCCCTCGACTTCCTGGCGCTGACGGAAACATGGATTACCACTGAAAACACTGCTACTCCTACTGCTCTCTCCTCGTCTGACCATGTGTTCTCGCATACCCCGAGAGCATCTGGTCAGAGGGGTGGTGGCACAGGAATCCTCATCTCTCCCAAGTGGTCATTCTCAATTTTTCCCCTAACCCATCTGTCTATCTCCTCATTTGAATTCCACGCTGTCACAGTCACTAGCCCATTTAAGCTTAATATCCTTGTCATCTATCGCCCTCCAGGTTCCCTTGGAGAGTTCATCAATGAGCTTGACGCCTTGATAAGTTCCTTTCCTGAGGATGGCTCACCCCTCACAGTTTTGGGGGATTTCAACCTCCCTACGTCTACATTTGACTCATTTCTCTCTGCCTCCTTCTTTCCACTCCTCTCCTCTTTTGACCTCACCCTCTCACCGTCCCCCCCTACTCACAAGGCAGGCAATACGATTGACTTCATCTTTACTAGATGTTGCTCTTCTACTAATCTCACTGCAACTCCCCTCCATGTCTCCGACCACTACTTTGTATCCTTTTCTCTCTCGCTCTCCTCCAACACTACTCACTCTGCCCCTACACAGATGGTAACGTGCCGCCGCAACCTTCGCTCTCTCTCTCTCACTACTCTCTCCTCTTCCATCCTATCATCTCTTCCCTCTGCTCAATCCTTCTCCCTCCAATCTCCTGATTCTGCCTCCTCAACCCTCCTCTCCTCCCTTTCTGCATCCTTTGACTCTCTATGTCCCCTATCCTCCCGGCCGGCTCGGTCCTCCCCTCCAGCTCCGTGGCTTGACGACTCATTGCGAGCTCACAGAACAGAGCTCCGGGCAGCTGAGCGGAAATGGAAGAAAACTAAACTCCCTGCCGACCTGGCATCTTTTCACTCCCTCCTCTCTACATTTTCTTCATCTGTTTCTGCTGCTAAGGCCACTTTCTACCACTCTAAATTCCAAGCATCTGCCTCTAACCCTAGGAAGCTCTTTGCCACATTCTCCTCACTGCTGAATCCTTCCCCCCACCCCCCCCCCCCCCCCCCTCCCTCTCTGTGGATGACTTCGTCAAGCACTTTGAAAAGAAGGTTGACGACATCCGATCCTCGTTTGTTAAGTCTAATGACACTGCTGGTCCTGCTCACACTGCCCTACCCTATGCTTTGACTTCTTTCTCCCCTCTCTCTCCAGATAAAATCTTGCGACTAGTGACTGCAGGCCGCCCAACAACCTGCCCGCTTGACCCCATCCCCTCCTCTCTTCTCCAGACCATCTCTGGTGACCTTCTCCCCTACCTCACCTCGCTGATCAACTCATCCTTGACCGCTGGCTATGTCCCTTCCGTCTTCAAGAGAGCGAGAGTTGCACCCCTTCTCAAAAAACCAACACTCGATCCCACTGATGTCAACAACTACAGACCAGTATCCCTTCTTTCTTTTCTTTCCAAAACTATTGAGCGTGCCGTCTTTAGCCAACTCTCTCGCTATCTCTCTCAGAATGACCTTCTTGATCCAAACCAGTCAGGTTTCAGAACTGGTCATTCAACTGAGACTGCTCTTCTCTGTGTCACGGAGGCTCTCCGCACTGCTAAAGCTAACTCTCTCTCCTCTGCTCTTGTCCTTCTAGACCTGTCTGCTGCCTTTGATACTGTGAACCATCAGATCCTCCTCTCCACCCTCTCCGAGCTGGGCATCTCCGGCGCGGCTCACTCCTGGATTGCGTCCTACCTGACCGGTCGCTCCTACCAAGTGGCGTGGCGAGAAGCTGTCTCCGCACCACGTGCTCTCACCACTGGTGTCCCCCAGGGCTCAGTTCTAGGCCCTCTCCTTTTCTCCCTATACACCAAGTCACTTGGCTCTGTCATATCCTCACATGGCCTCTCCTATCATTGCTACGCTGACGATACACAACTAATCTTCTCCTTTCCCCCTTCTGATAACCAGGTGGCGAATCGCATCTCTGCATGTCTGGCAGACATATCAGTATGGATGACGAATCACCACCTCAAGCTGAACCCTGGCAAGACGGAGCTGCTCTTCCTCCCGGGGAAGGACTGCCCGTTCCATGATCTCGCCATCACGGTTGACAACTCCGTTGTGTCCTCCTCCCAGAGTGTGAAGAGCCTTGGCGTGACCCTGGACAACACCCTGTCGTTCTCCGCTAACATCAAGGCGGTGACCCGATCCTGCAGGTTCATGCTCTACAACATTCGGAGAGTACGACCCTGCCTTACACAGGAAGCGGCACAGGTCCTAATCCAGGCACTTGTCATCTCCCGTCTGGATTACTGCAACTCGCTGTTGGCTGGGCTCCCTGCCTGTGCCATTAAACCCCTACAACTCATCCAGAACGCTGCAGCCCGTCTGGTGTTCAACCTTCCCAAGTTCTCTCACGTCACCCCCCTCCTCCGCACACTCCACTGGCTTCCAGTTGAAGCTCGCATCCGTTACAAGACCATGGTGCTTGCCTATGGAGCAGTGAGGGGAACGGCACCTCCGTACCTTCAGGCTCTGATCAGTCCCTACACCCAAACGAGGGCATTGCGTTCATCCACCTCTGGCCTGCTGGCTCCCCTTCCTCTGCGGAAGCATAGTTCCCGCTCAGCCCAGTCAAAACTGTTCGCTGCTCTGGCACCCCAATGGTGGAACAAGCTCCCTCATGACGCCAGGACAGCGGAATCACTCACCACCTTCCGGAGACATTTGAAACCCCACCTCTTTAAGGAATACCTGGGATAGGATAAAGTAATCCTTCTACCCCCCCTCCCAAAAAAATATATATATATTTGGAAAGTGGTTATCCCACTGGCTAAAGGGTGAATGCACCAATTTGTAAGTCGCTCTGGATAAGAGCGTCTGCTAAATGACGTAAATGTGCCCTTGAGCAAGGCACTTAACCCTAATTGCTCCTGTAAGTCGCTCTGGATAAGAGCGTCTGCTAAATGACTAAAATGTAAATGTAAATGTTATCTTCGTTGAATGTCTGAATTCTGCCTCCACAAACTAGCAGCCCAGAGTTCACATCTTTGTACACTGTCAGTCTGCTTAGAGTTGTGTCTGAAAAATCTGTAACTTCTTTAGCTGCGAGGAAAAGGTATTTGAGTGCATCTTCATGTTCTTTGACAGTCAGCACAGGTTGCTTGGGTGATCTTACCTCCCTCTTTGCCTGTTTAGGGGCCCGGCCCTTCCTCTTCAGCCACTGCTTGGCTGCTAGACAAACCCAGGCAACGACTCTCACCAGTTTGGACAGGCTACTGAATCTTCTTACTTCCACAAGATCTTTAACCCAGCCAGTGGGCTTCCTTCTAAGAAGAGTTGGGTTTACCACAGGTATTCCCTCTTGAGTTTCACTCTTTGGACTTTCCTGAGTGCCTTGTAGGTCTTCTTTCTGCTGACTACTTCTTGCTTGAGCTCTTGATAATGCACCTGAGAATGCCTTCCTCTGGAGCTTGTTTACACCTCTCCAGCTGATTTTATAGGCCACTCCTCCACTGGCCACTTTAGGAACTCTGGTCCATTTTGCCATGTGGAATTCTCCTTCAAATCTTCAGGAGCTCCCCCTCTTGTTATGATGTCAGCTATGTTTAGATCCCCACGGATCCACCACCAGTCTTGCACTTGTCCAGCCTTCTGGATTTCACCCACTCTATTTGCAAAGAAGGTTTTGTACCCATAACTGACTCTTTGAATGGCTCCCAAGACCGTTTGACTGTCAAGTAGATGGAACCATCTCTCGATCTTCATTCGAGCATGCTTTTCCACATACTTCCTGATCCTGGCTGCGAAGACAGCACCACAGATCTCAGCTTTTACAGCTTCTCCCTTCTGATCCAGGGGTGTCAGCTTGGCTTTTGATTCAACGAATCGAACTTTAGTGCCTTGACTTGTCTCCCATCTTAAGTACATCACAGCTCCATAGGTTTTGTCTCTTCCATCAGAGAATGTGATGCCCCAAGGTTTCCCTTCCCAGCCAGCTGGTGTGAGGCTCCTGTGGAATTTCACCTCTCCAAGCTGCACATATTCTTCAAAAAGCTGGATGGCTTCTTCTCTGAGGCTTTCTGAGAGAGGTTGGTCCCAGGTTTCTTGGGTTAGTTTCCCACCCCCTCCCTCTTGGAATGCTTTTCGAACAAGAATTGCTCCCTTCTGTTTGGCAGGTGTAACTAAGCCAATTGGGTCGTACAGTCCAGCCACTTGGCTTAAGAGCGCCCTCCTAGTCAGTGGGTTAGGTGTCTCAGTTCTCACCTCCTCCTTGAGAAGATTTTTTCCAACTCTCATCTTCTTTTTCCTTTTGGAAAAGTTAACTGAGGTTAACATGTAGAGCTTGTCTTCATCCATTTGGTAGCCGATACCCAAGGCTTTGTTGTCTTCGTCCCTCATTTGATTTGGAAGAATTAAGGTTTTACTTTGTGTCTTTGTTAGAACCTCCGTCTCCATTCCTTGCCTCCCACTTTGCCCTGACCGGACCCATGGTTTGAGGAAGAACCCTCCAGCTTTCAAGATCTCTTCGACATTTGCTGGGATTTTGTCAAGTTTATTCAGGTCATTTTGGGAGGTTAAGAGGTCATCCACATAACTGTCCTCTTCAATGACTCTGCGCTCATCCTCCAAGTGAAGAAATTTGGGCAGGCGGGCTGTTTCCCTCATAGCCAACTGAGCAATGCAACCAGCAGGTCTGTCCCCAATGTTGACTCTGGTTATTGCATATTCACTTATCTCTTCATCTGGGCTGTCCCTCCAGAGGAACCTGTGAAGATGCATCTCACCTAGAGATGCATACGTCCCTTCTCTGAACCTCAGCAAGACAGCTCTTATAGGGTTGAGAACGTCTGGTCCCTTCAGAAGAAGATCATTCATACCCACGCCTTTGTATTTCTGGCTACTATTCCATACAATACGAACCGGTGTTGTCACCGAATGAGGGTTTGGTGCCACCCGGTGGCTTACGTACCATACTGGTCCGTTCCACTCGTCCATGATTTTGTTGGTGAGTTTTATGGCTGCGCCTCGCTCGACCATTTCATGGACCTGGGTAGCATATGCGACTTTCCAGTCTGGCTCTCTGCTTAGTTGCTTTTCCATCCTTAAGAAACAAGCCTGGACTGCACTTTTGTTGTTCGGGAGAGAGGCTGGATCTACCGTCCAAGGATACTTTGCATCCCAATGTGGAGCCGGTGTGTGAGCATCCCCCTTCTTGTAGGTGAGGCCTTCTTTAATGATCTCCAGTTCCCTCTCCTCTGCCAGGGTCATTTCCTTTCCTCCTGGTGGACAGTTTCCACATCGGCATCCTCCACATCTTGGCTCACATGCAGCTCCGATGCTGTCCCAGTGCCACCACTCAAGGAACTCACGGTTACTGGCAGCTGTAAATTTGGTCTGAGTCACATCCTCCTGCTGTAGCTGGGCTGTGTCAGTTGTTGGACTGGTGATTTCTTGATATTTGACAGCTGCTGTCCTCATGGAGTGAGCGAAGTGTGTTTTGGACTCATATGCTGCAACCTCCACTTCTTCAAATAAGTCGGGATGTGCTCCACCCACTGTTTTCCCCAATGGACCCTCCCACAAGACAAGGTCTCCGATTATTTTTACCCTCTGGGGAGCGAGTCTTCCCTCTCGGTGGCTAATGAGAATTCTGTAAGTTTGACTTCTGGGAAGAATTCTTTCAACTTCTCAGGTTCAATTACTTGATGCACTCTGGCGATTTCATCCAATCCGTAGCAGACCATTTCATGAGCTCTCTCTGTCCCTTTAGGTGTCTTGACTCTGACTTTGAGGAGATACCTTTGTGTGTTCACCTCCATGGTCATACCACCAACCCCATGCACAACTAAAGTTATCTTCTCATGTCTTAACCTCAGTCTTTCAGCAGCCTTATGGGTAATGTAGTTTGTGTCTGAAGCAAGGTCAATTAAAGTCCCAATCTTCTGCCCTGCGTTTGCCGTGACTTGCATCAACATCATGATGACAGGAAGTTCAGAGAGCCCATTTCTCTGCGGTAGCTCAGACTGGCCTGAAGCATCGAGTGTCACTGTGGTTTTGTTGGTGTTGGTGAAAGCCTTTCTGCATCGATCTGCCATTTCCTGGGAAAGTTCAGACAAGATCTCCTCTTGTTCCTCCGTTAGCTTGCTTTCACCTTTGCCGTCTTTTCCACTCTTTCTCTCTTCCCCTCTTTTGACTTCTCCTTTTGGGCAGAGGAAAATATGGTGGTCTGGGGCACCACCTTCCCTTTTACAGTCTTTGTTTCTGCATAGGAAAGTGTCTCTGCAGTATCCATCTTCATCATGGCATCCGAGACATTTTCTGCATGCTCCCAGCTTTCTCAATACAGTTTTCTTTTCAGGTAGCTTAAGTCTTTTGAACTTTCTACAGAAGAAGATGTTGTTGTTGTGCCCACTATCACCACATACACCACTTACCTCATCAAGCTCTTCTTTCTTTGTGGTTTTTGTTGAGGCAATCTTTCTGTCATACTTCTTGTCCAAACTATCTGATTTTTCCACCTTCTCCACAGTTCTGAGCTGTTCGAGTCTCTCTAGTATTTCTTCTTGACTTTTCAGGAACTTCAAGAGCATGACAAAGTGGTTGTCTGATGTGACATTGTTTCTGGGTTCAACAATGAACATCACCCAGTCTCTTTTAATGAAGTCAGGCAACTTGCTTTCAATGGATCTAATTACCAGTGGGTTATGTATGGCTCCAGAGTTTCCTAACTCTGTGAGATCTGCTAGAGCCTTCTCCACTGACTGTATGAGATCAATGACCTTTCTTGGTTGGTTCCCTTTCACATGCGGCATCTTCTCCAGCTCTTCCAGGATTTCCACTATGATGGTTGACTTGTTGCCATACCTGTTCTCCAGGACTCTGAACATGTCATCGGCAGTGGTGTAGGTTGAAAGTCTGAGGTCTTTTGAGATTTTGTCATCCACACTCTCCAGGAGTTGAATTTTCTTAACTTCAGTTGATCCGGATGCCTCTCCCTGATTTTGTAGCCTTTCCCAGTCTTTCCTCCATCTGTGATATTCTCTCTTGCTTCCATTGAAGATAGGTAGAGAGATTGGCTTGATTCTCACTATTGGTGTGGATGTTGCCGGTTGGGGTAGTAGTTTCACTCCTGTGCCTTGCTCATTGATCGTCCGTGCAGTGGCGAATTCAGGTCTCCTTAACTCAAGCCTGTAGTAGAATGCTCTTACGTCCTTGACTCTTCCATCTAATTCGTCCTTTAATTCTACAGGGATCCATCGCTCCCATGTTGACATTGCTGAGATGGCCTCTTTTATTCTCTTGTCCAAGAGAGCGAGGTGCACTTCATAGCCCTCTAAATTGGCACTTTCCACAGGTACATCAGTCGCTTTATCATTGGCTTTTTCTGCTTCCAGGATTGCCACAAGAAGTTCACTCCTTCCATACCTCGACCACAGGTTTGTTTGAACAATGTCTCTTATCTCCGCCAACTTTGTTTCACCTTCATTTCCAGATCTATCAATGTCAGCCTCTTGCTGTTTAGTAAGACCTGGTTCCTTATCCTCAGTCATGTCAGCCTCCAGTCCAATCCTGTTGGCATCGAGCATCTTTCTGAAACAATCTGAAAGCTTAGCGAATTCCTCCTTTAACTCCACTTGAAGCATGCTGCTTGCTCCTCTTGAAATGAAGTTGGCTTGTCTGGTGAAGCTGCTTTTTGCAGTGGTCCTCTCCTTTTTGAGCTGCTGGACCGACTTCCCCAGGACATCTTCCGCCATCTTGACTTCCTCTGCGTCAACAGCTTATTTCTGGATCTGAAGCCGTTTATCCTCAGGGCCAGGCCGCTCCGCGTGGTTTACAACTGTCCAGTCCTCCTCTTGTTCACCATCCAAAGGACACAGGGACAACTCAAATTCCTGACTCAATCTTTTTTATTTTTAGTTTGCTTTCAGTTGATTGGTCTGTCCAGTAAATTAGCCAGTAAATTAGGTTGTAAACCATTTAAGCCTTTTACGATTGGCGTCTTTGGACTGAACCTGTGAGTGAACTTGGAGTCTTCTCTCTGAAGTTTGTTCTTCTGAATGACTGAGCCCCCCCATGCCTTCACAGGTGCTCCAAATCAGTGAAAATGACTGATCAGGTGACAAGCAGCCGGTTTGCTGCTGCTGGTGCACTCTGGGAAGTGTAGTTCTTTGACTCACTCCTGAGATTCAGCTCAACACTGACTATATCATTATGGCTCCCTGTACAGCTCTATCATTACCTGCTCCTAGATCAACACTGCTACTCTGAGAAGCTTGATAAATACGGTTCCAGTTCTTCTGAGCTCACCAGGGCAGGTTAGAGGCTGCCAGGACAAATGCCAGGTCTTACCAGGGGGGTTGGCTTAGTGTTAGAGAGGTTAGGGTTATAGACTGGCTCTCACCAGGGCAGGATAGGGTTACAGAGGTTAGGGTAGAGCGGGTTAGACCTACCAGGGCAGGATAGGGTTACAGAGGTTAGGGTAGAGAGGGTTAGACCTACCAGGGCAGGATAGGGTTAGAGGTTAGGGTTAAGGTTAGAGAGGGTTGGACCTACCAGGGCAGGATAGGGTTAGAGGTTAGGGTAGAGAGGGTTAGACCTACCAGGGCAGGATAGGGTTAGAGGTTAGGGTAGAGAGGGTTAGACCTACCAGGGCAGGATAGGGTTAGAGGTTAGGGTAGAGAGGGTTAGACCTACCAGGGCAGGATAGGGTTAGAGGTTAGGGTAGAGAGGGTTAGACCTACCAGGGCAGGATAGGGTTAGAGGTTAGGGTTAAGGTTAGAGAGGGTTAGACCTACCAGGGCAGGTTAGATGCTGCCAGGACAAAAACCACGTCGTCAGATCGGGCCAGTCCATCCATCTGAACCAAAAGCTCTGTCTTCATCCTTCTGCTGCCCTCGTGCTCTCCTCTGGACCAGGACAACAACACACACAGAGCAGAGAGCTGCATTAGTAATACAGAGAGCTGCATTAGTAACACAGACAGCAGAGAGCTGCATTAGTCACACAGAGAGCTGCATTAGTAACACAGAGAGCAGAGAGCTGCATTAGTAACACAGAGAGCTGCATTAGTAACACAGAGAACAGAGAGCTGCATTAGTAACACAGAGAACAGTGAGCTGCATTAGTAACACAGAGAGCTGCATTAGTAACACAGAGAACAGAGAGCTGCATTAGTAACACAGAGAGCTGCATTAGTAACACAGAGAACAGAGAGCTGCATTAGTAACACAGAGCTGCATTAGTAACACAGAGAACAGAGAGCTGCATTAGTAACACATAGAACAGAGCGCTGCATTAGTAACTCAGAGAACAGAGAGCTGCATTAGTAACTCAGAGAGCTGCATTAGTAACACAGAGAGCTGCATTAGTAACACAGAACAGAGAGCTGCATTAGTAACACAGAGAACAGAGAGCTGCATTAGTAACACAGAGAACAGAGCGCTGCATTAGTAACTCAGAGAACAGAGCGCTGCATTAGTAACTCAGAGAGCTGCATTAGTAACACAGAGAGCTGCATTAGTAACACAGAACAGAGAGCTGCATTAGTAACACAGAGAACAGAGAGCTGCATTAGTAACACAGAGAGCAGAGAGCTGCATTAGAAACACAGAGAGCAGAGAGCTGCATTAGTAACACAGAGAGCAGAGAGCTGCATTATTAACACAGAGAAAAGAGAGCTGCATTAGTAACACAGAGAAAAGAGAGCTGCATTAGAAACACAGAGAACAGAGAGCTGCATTAGTAACACAGAGAGCTGCATTAGTAACACAGAGAGCAGAGAGCTGCATTAGAAACACAGAGAGCAGAGAGCTGCATTAGTAAGACAGAGAACAGAGAGCTGCATTAGTAACACAGAGAGCTGCATTAGTAACACAGAGAGCAGAGAGCTGCATTAGTAACACAGAGAGCAGAGAGCTGCATTAGAAACACAGAGAGCAGAGAGCTGCATTAGTAAGACAGAGAACAGAGAGCTGCATTAGTAACACAGAGAGCTGCATTAGTAACACACACAGCAGCATTAGTAACACAGAACAGAGAGCTGCATTAGTAAAACAGAGAGCTGCATTAGTAACACAGAGAGCAGAGAGCTGCATTAGAAACACAGAGAGCAGAGAGCTGCATTAGTAAGACAGAGAGCAGAGAGCTGCATTAGTAACTCAGAGAACAGAGAGCTGCATTAGTAACACAGAGAGCAGAGAGCTGCATTAATAACACAGAGAACAGAGAGCTGCATTAGTAACTCAGAGAACAGAGGGCTGCATTAGTAACACACACAGCAGCATTAGTAACACAGAACAGAGAGCTGCATTATTAACACAGAGAGCAGAGAGCTGCATTAGTAACACAGAGAGCTGCATTAGTAACACAGAGAGCTGCATTAGTAACACAGAGAGCTACATTAGTAACACAGAGAGCAGAGAGCTGCATTAGTAACACAGAGAGCTGCATTAGTAACACAGAGAACAGAGAGCTGCATTAGTAACACAGAGAACAGAGAGCTGCATTAGTAACTCAGAGAACAGAGAGCTGCATTAGAAACACAGAGAACAGAGAGCTGCATTAGTAACACAGAGAGCTGCATTAGTAACACAGAGAGCGGAGAGCTGCATTAGAAACACAGAGAGCAGAGAGCTGCATTAGTAACACAGAGAGCTGCATTAGTAACTCAGAGAGCTGCATTAGTAACTCAGAGAGCTGCATTAGTAACACAGAGAGCTGCATTAGTAACACAGAACAGAGAGCTGCATTAGTAACACAGAGAACAGAGAGCTGCATTAGAAACACAGAGAGCAGAGAGCTGCATTAGAAACACAGAGCAGAGAGCTGCATTAGTAACACAGAGAGCAGAGAGCTGCATTATTAACACAGAGAAAAGAGAGCTGCATTAGTAACACAGAGAAAAGAGAGCTTCATTAGAAACACAGAACAGAGAGCTGCATTAGTAACACAGAGAGCTGCATTAGTAACACAGAGAGCAGAGAGCTGCATTAGAAACACAGAGAGCAGAGAGCTGCATTAGTAAGACAGAGAACAGAGAGCTGCATTAGTAACACAGAGAGCTGCATTAGTAACACAGAGAGCAGAGAGCTGCATTAGAAACACAGAGAGCAGAGAGCTGCATTAGTAAGACAGAGAACAGAGAGCTGCATTAGTAACACAGAGAGCTGCATTAGTAACTCAGAGAGCTGCATTAGTAACTCAGAGAGCTGCATTAGTAACACACACAGCAGCATTAGTAACACAGAACAGAGAGCTGCATTAGTAAAACAGAGAGCTGCATTAGTAACACAGAGAGCAGAGAGCTGCATTAGAAACACAGAGAGGAGAGAGCTGCATTAGTAAGACAGAGAGCAGAGAGCTGCATTAGTAACTCAGAGAACAGAGAGCTGCATTAGTAACACAGAGAGCAGAGAGCTGCATTAATAACACAGAGAACAGAGAGCTGCATTAGTAACTCAGAGAACAGAGGGCTGCATTAGTAACACACACAGCAGCATTAGTAACACAGAACAGAGAGCTGCATTAGTAACACAGAGAACAGAGAGCTGCATTAGTAACACAGAGAGCTGCATTAGTAACACAGAGAGCTGCATTAGTAACACAGAGAGCTGCATTAGTAACACAGAGAACAGAGAGCTGCATTAGTAACACAGAGAACAGAGAGCTGCATTAGTAACACAGAGAACAGAGAGCTGCATTAGTAACACAGAGAGCTGCATTAGTAACACAGAACAGAGAGCTGCATTAGTAACACAGAGAACAGAGAGCTGCATTAGTAACACAGAGAGCAGAGAGCTGCATTAGAAACACAGAGAGCAGAGAGCTGCATTAGTAACACAGAGAGCAGAGAGCTGCATTATTAACACAGAGAAAAGAGAGCTGCATTAGTAACACAGAGAAAAGAGAGCTGCATTAGAAACACAGAGAACAGAGAGCTGCATTAGTAACACAGAGAGCTGCATTAGTAACACAGAGAGCAGAGAGCTGCATTAGAAACACAGAGAGCAGAGAGCTGCATTAGTAAGACAGAGAACAGAGAGCTGCATTAGTAACACAGAGAGCTGCATTAGTAACACAGAGAGCAGAGAGCTGCATTAGTAACACAGAGAGCAGAGAGCTGCATTAGAAACACAGAGAGCAGAGAGCTGCATTAGTAAGACAGAGAACAGAGAGCTGCATTAGTAACAGAGAGCTGCATTAGTAACTCAGAGAGCTGCATTAGTAACTCAGAGAGCTGCATTAGTAACACACACAGCAGCATTAGTAACACAGAACAGAGAGCTGCATTAGTAAAACAGAGAGCTGCATTAGTAACACAGAGAGCAGAGAGCTGCATTAGAAACACAGAGAGCAGAGAGCTGCATTAGTAAGACAGAGAGCAGAGAGCTGCATTAGTAACTCAGAGAACAGAGAGCTGCATTAGTAACACAGAGAGCAGAGAGCTGCATTAATAACACAGAGAACAGAGAGCTGCATTAGTAACTCAGAGAACAGAGGGCTGCATTAGTAACACACACAGCAGCATTAGTAACACAGAACAGAGAGCTGCATTATTAACACAGAGAGCAGAGAGCTGCATTAGTAACACAGAGAGCTGCATTAGTAACACAGAGAGCTGCATTAGTAACACAGAGAGCTGCATTAGTAACACAGAGAGCAGAGAGCTGCATTAGTAACACAGAGAGCTGCATTAGTAACACAGAGAACAGAGAGCTGCATTAGTAACACAGAGAACAGAGAGCTGCATTAGTAACTCAGAGAACAGAGAGCTGCATTAGAAACACAGAGAACAGAGAGCTGCATTAGTAACACAGAGAGCTGCATTAGTAACACAGAGAGCAGAGAGCTGCATTAGAAATATAGAGAGCAGAGAGCTGCATTAGTAAGACAGAGAACAGAGAGCTGCATTAGTAACACAGAGAGCTGCATTAGTAACACAGAGAGCAGAGAGCTGCATTAGTAACTCAGAGAGCTGCATTAGTAACACAGAGAGCTGCATTAGTAACACAGAACAGAGAGCTGCATTAGTAACACAGAGAACAGAGAGCTGCATTAGAAACACAGAGAGCAGAGAGCTGCATTAGAAACACAGAGCAGAGAGCTGCATTAGTAACACAGAGAGCAGAGAGCTGCATTATTAACACAGAGAAAAGAGAGCTGCATTAGTAACACAGAGAAAAGAGAGCTGCATTAGAAACACAGAGAACAGAGAGCTGCATTAGTAACACAGAGAGCTGCATTAGTAACACAGAGAGCAGAGAGCTGCATTAGAAACACAGAGAGCAGAGAGCTGCATTAGTAAGACAGAGAACAGAGAGCTGCATTAGTAACACAGAGAGCTGCATTAGTAACACAGAGAGCAGAGAGCTGCATTAGAAACACAGAGAGCAGAGAGCTGCATTAGTAAGACAGAGAACAGAGAGCTGCATTAGTAACACAGAGAGCTGCATTAGTAACTCAGAGAGCTGCATTAGTAACACACACAGCAGCATTAGTAACACAGAACAGAGAGCTGCATTAGTAAAACAGAGAGCTGCATTAGTAACACAGAGAGCAGAGAGCTGCATTAGAAACACAGAGAGCAGAGAGCTGCATTAGTAAGACAGAGAGCAGAGAGCTGCATTAGTAACTCAGAGAACAGAGAGCTGCATTAGTAACACAGAGAGCAGAGAGCTGCATTAATAACACAGAGAACAGAGAGCTGCATTGGTAACTCAGAGAACAGAGGGCTGCATTAGTAACACACACAGCAGCATTAGTAACACAGAACAGAGAGCTGCATTAGTAACACAGAGAGCTGCATTAGTAACACAGAGAACAGAGAGCTGCATTAGTAACACAGAGAGCTGCATTAGTAACACAGAGAGCAGAGAGCTGCATTAGTAACACAGAGAGCTGCATTAGTAACACAGAGAACAGAGAGCTGCATTAGTAACACAGAGAACAGAGAGCTGCATTAGTAACACAGAGAGCTGCATTAGTAACACAGAGAACAGAGAGCTGCATTAGTAACACAGAGAACAGAGAGCTGCATTAGTAACACAGAGAACAGAGAGCTGCATTAGTAACACAGAGAGCTGCATTAGTAACACAGAGAACAGAGAGCTGCATTAGTAACACAGAGAACAGAGAGCTGCATTAGTAACACAGAGAACAGAGAGCTGCATTAGTAACACAGAGAGCTGCATTAGTAACACAGAGAGCAGAGAGCTGCATTAGTAACACAGAGAACAGAGAGCTGCATTAGTAACTCAGAGAGCTGCATTAGTAACACAGAGAGCTGCATTAGTAACACAGAACAGAGAGCTGCATTAGTAACACAGAGAACAGAGAGCTGCATTAGTAACACAGAACAGAGAGCTGCATTAGTAACACAGAGAACAGAGAGCTGCATTAGTAACACAGAGAGCAGAGAGCTGCATTAGTAACACAGAACAGAGAGCTGCATTAGTAACTCAGAGAGCTGCATTAGTAACACAGAGAAAAGAGAGCTGCATTAGAAACACAGAACAGAGAGCTGCATTAGTAACTCAGAGAGCTGCATTAGTAACACAGAGAACAGAGAGCTGCATTAGTAACACAGAGAACAGAGAGCTGCATTAGAAACACAGAGAGCAGAGAGCTGCATTAGTAACACAGAGAGCTGCATTAGAAACACAGAGAGCAGAGAGCTGCATTAGTAACACAGAGAAAAGAGAGCTGCATTAGTAACACAGAGAAAAGAGAGCTGCATTAGAAACACAGAACAGAGAGCTGCATTAGTAACTCAGAGAGCTGCATTAGTAACTCAGAGGCTTGCATTAGTAACACAGAGAAAAGAGAGCTGCATTAGAAACACAGAACAGAGAGCTGCATTAGTAACTCAGAGAGCTGCATTAGTAACACAGAGAACAGAGAGCTGCATTAGTAACACAGAGAACAGAGAGCTGCATTAGTAACACAGAGAACAGAGAGCTGCATTAGAAACACAGAGAGCAGAGAGCTGCATTAGTAACACAGAGAGCTGCATTAGAAACACAGAGAGCAGAGAGCTGCATTAGTAACACAGAGAACAGAGAGCTGCATTAGTAACACAGAGAACAGAGAGCTGCATTAGAAACACAGAGAGCAGAGAGCTGCATTAGTAACACAGAGAGCTGCATTAGAAACACAGAGAGCAGAGAGCTGCATTAGTAACACAGAGAGCAGAGAGCTGCATTAGAAACACAGAGAGCAGAGAGCTGCATTAGTAACACAGAGAACAGAGAGCTGCATTAGTAACACAGAGAACAGAGAGCTGCATTAGTAACACAGAGAGCAGAGAGCTGCATTAGTAACACAGAGAACAGAGAGCTGCATTAGTAACACAGAGAACAGAGAGCTGCATTAGAAACACAGAGAGCTGCATTAGTAACACAGAGAACAGAGAGCTGCATTAGTAACACAGAGAGGTGCATTAGTAACACACACAGCAGCATTAGTAACACAGAGAACAGAGAGCTGCATTAGTAACACAGAGAACAGAGAGCTGCATTAGTAACACAGAGAACAGAGAGCTGCATTAGTAACACAGAGAGCAGAGAGCTGCATTAGTAACACAGAGAACAGAGAGCTGCATTAGAAACACAGAGAGCAGAGAGCTATATTAGAAACACAGAGAGCAGAGAGCTGCATTAGTAACTCAGAGCGCTGCATTAGTAACACAGAGAGCAGAGAGCTGCATTAGTAACACAGAGAACAGAGAGCTGCATTAGTAACACAGAGAACAGAGAGCTGCTTTAGAAACACAGAGAGCAGAGAGCTGCATTAGTAACACAGAGAAAAGAGAGCTGCATTAGTAACACAGAGAGCAGAGAGCTGCTTTAGTAACACAGAGAAAAGAGAGCTGCATTAGTAACACAGAGAACAGAGAGCTGCATTAGTAACACAGAGAGCAGAGAGCTGCATTAGTAACACAGAGAACAGAGAGCTGCATTAGTAACACAGAGAACAGAGAGCTGCTTTAGAAACACAGAGAGCAGAGAGCTGCATTAGTAACACAGAGAAAAGAGAGCTGCATTAGTAACACAGAGAGCAGAGAGCTGCATTAGAAACACAGAGAGCAGAGAGCTGCATTAGTAACACAGAGAGCAGAGAGCTGCATTAGTAACACAGAGAACAGAGAGCTGCATTAGTAACACAGAGAGCTGCATTCGTAACACAGAGAGCAGAGAGCTGCATTAGTACCACAGAGAACAGAGAGCTGCATTAGTAACACAGAGAACAGAGAGCTGCATTAGTAACACAGAGAGCTGCATTAGTAACACACAGTAGCATTAGTAACACAGAACAGAGAGCTGCATTAGTAACACAGAGAGCTGCATTAGTAACACAGAGAGCAGAGAGCTGCATTAGAAACACAGAACAGAGAGCTGCATTAGTAACACAGAGAGCTGCATTAG